>WEIB01000496.1:0-35943 GCA_015476505.1 Urochloa ruziziensis
ATACTGAAACTGGTTTCATATTTTTCTGAGCTACGGTTGATTTATTATGAACTTCTGAAGTTTAAATCCTTTTTATGGGTTTTTAAATAATTCTGAAAACAAAAAGAAAACAACCAGGGGCTTATCTACAAAATTGCCAAGGTGGAAGGACCTATTTGTAATTATGGAAAAGTTTAGGGGTCCAACTGCCAGCAGTGGGGTCGGGTCTGCTGACGTCATCGTGGGCCCGTATGACGTCCGCGTTGACCGGTCAATGTTGACCAGTCAATGGTCAAGGTCAAGGTGGGTCCCACCTGTCAGGTCGAAGGGACTTTCTGTGAAACCGAGATAACTCAGGGACTTTCCTGCAAAAATGCAAGGGGCTGGCTGTAAACGGGCTGGCGGCCTGATGACGCCAGCGCCTGCATCAGCGGCCGCAGAGGATCCAGGTGAGGCCGGGCCTTTTGTGGTCAGTTGTGTGGCTCGGTTCAGGGGTGCCGGCCAGGTGCTCAACGTGCAAGGCCGCGCCCTGGGTGGCTTCCAGCGACGGCGGCTACGGGTTGTGCCCACGGCCGTGCGGCGAGGTGGCGGCAGCGGGTTGTGCACGCGAGGTGCTCGACATAAGGGTCGGGACGGCGGAGCGTGCACGCGGTGGCGAAGACAGCGCCAGCGGTGCCCCGTCTTCACCCATCCTGGGCGGCAAGTCACCGGGGTGGCGCCACAACGCGAAGGTGTCACGTTCCAGGGGAAAAAGCTTGGGTGTTTGGCCTATGCTAGGGTTACGGTCTCGCCGAGGTGGGAGCGCGGCGTCGCTAGGCGTGCACGCGAAGCATAAACCAAAGGGAGCATCTCGGAAGATGAAGATGAAGGCAACACCAACATCAACGACAAGCATCTGCCGCCATCAACACACGAAGCAAGTCGAAGAAAAGAAAGCAATGCCAACATCAACAACATAAAGCTACGAGTATCTGCAGTTGACCACACATGAAGCAAGTCGAAGAAAAGCAGGCCTGACTCTGGTTCTTCTGCCTTCTTAATGCTTGCTAATCTCCCATCTACTTTACTCCTTTGTTCTCCTCCTTTCTTCTTTCTCCTCCATTGTTTCCTCTCAATCCTAACCATGATGAAGTCACCAGAGGAGCTCACCCTTACCAGGCTCAGTTTGAAACTTGGAAAGAATTTGTTAAGGGGGGTAGTTCTGATGTAGATAAGGAGGTAAAGCAAGAAGAAGATAGTAGTTGAAGAGAGTTGAAGAAAGGATCACCATCAGACAAGCCAGTAAAGCCTAAGAGAGTAATCGGACAACCAATCCAGCTCTACTCAAATCACTTTAAAGAACGAAGTTTATGAACATCCCTGGAATCACATGAATAAATCCATGAAGAAAGAAGGAAGACTAGGGCATGAAATAAGAGGAAGCGTGATTGAGAAACTTCAACAAACTTATACTAAGGTTCTCTATAGGGATCACCACATGGCGGTACATTCAAGAATGGCTCCATGGATTACCTAATGACGGATTAGCAACAAAGGATTCAAGAACCACCAACACGTATCATATGGAGGTACGAAGAGCAAGACAAGAGCATGTGAAGCAATGAAATCCATAAACCTTTCTCTTCTTGCTAGCCTTTCTCCTGAATCTCGGGACGAGATTCCTGTTAAGAGGGGTAGTTCTGTCACACCCTGAAATTGTTGGATTTCAGGATGTGATTAAAAAGAACAATTAAACAACGGATTTCTCATAATTTTAAAACTTTCCAACATTTATTTGTTTTTACAGGGAATTTAGCGTAGGAAAAACAACTAGTTGTTTTTCATAAATTAAATAAGTTTGTTCCATTAGTTGCATTCATGCCGATGTATTTTGGTGTTTCATGAGTGTAAAATGTTTTGAAATGCGTTTATGCGATATCTAGGTTTTTCGGAGAATTTTCCAGACTTTTTAGAATTTATTCTCATTTTCTTAGGGCAAATTCTATTTATTATAAGGATCTTGAGCTCTAGATATTTTATTTGGGTTCCTCGTGTCCCAATCTATCTCTGGGAATTTTCCTAGAATTTTTGGGACTTTCTAGGTATTTTTTGTGCTTTAAAAACATTTTCCAAATTTACTGGAATTCTTTTTACACTAAAATCTTTTTCTGAAATTAAAACCCTAATCCTTAACGGATCGGGCCAGATCCAAACCCGACCCGACCTGTTAGCCGCTTCAGCCCGCCATGGCCCAGCAGGCCGCCGCCGCCGGCCTGGCTCGGCTTCCGCGCCCGGCCAACCTAGGGTTGCGCGCCCTATAAAGGGGCGGGTCCCTTCGCCTCGTGCCCCTGCTGCCCCGCCGCCGCCGCGCCCCTTCTCCCTCCGCAGCCGCCGTAGTCGCTTGCAGCAGCCGCCGGCCTTCGCCGCCTCGATACACTGTCTCCGCCGCCCGACGGAGCAAGCCGCCGCCGCCACGAGCTTCGCGAGGCCGGGCCGCAGCCCTCCGCCGGACGCCATCACCAGAGCATCGCTGGAGCACCGCCCGCTAGGAGTAGCCCGAGCCGCCGGCCAAATTTTCGCTGCCTCCGTCCGTCCCCCGCTGTGACACCCCGTGTCACTTTTGAGAATTTATCATGCACATCTACTCATTGTACAAAGTTCATGGTGCTCATCATGTTTTTGAACTGAGTATCAAGTTTGAATGGACTCCCAAAAGTCAAATTTCATTTTTAAACTCCTTTGAATTCAAATTTGGTTAAGTTAGAACCTTTTCCATTTAACCCTTTTGGGGGCTTGTTTAAAATTAAAAATGTTTAAACAAGTGGCTTTTGGCCAATTTGAAAATTCATTAGTGAACTATCTACTCTCAGCTAGAAGTTTTGGTTTGGGGCAAAAACATCTTTTGCTTGCTCAAACTCTTGGTCAAATAGTGGTCAAACTGCTGATTTCAGCACTTCTGAAATTTGGCTAAGTCCAATTTCTGACAGCAGCTTTAGCCAACTTTAGAGCTCTATATCTTTTATTTTTCAATCTATCCAAACCAAATCAAGTTCATGGTTTGAAAGCTGGTAGTTTGAACTCTTCAAAAATCATGAACAACTCCAGGATCTCAAACTCTAGCTATTTCTTTTTCATGCTCAAAGTCAGCTAAATCCAATTCAGTTCTGGGACTTAGAAAATTTTCTGAGTTCAAGTTTTTGGCCGAAGTTTGATCAAGTTTATCTCTCAAACCAAATCCTTTTGAACCTGATGACTTTAACAAAAGGTGTTCCCCTTGGTACCATCTACAACTTTGGTATTGGAGTTTTGGAAAGTTTATACACGAAATCGCGAGTTCGATTCAAGTTTTTGGGAGGGTTTTGGCCGCTACTGTAGCGTCTGAATCGACCAAGTCGATTCAGACTGCAGACAGCGAGGGGTTCGGTCGAGCCGGCCGTCAGTGGCCGCTCGTGCCACGTGCTGCGCTCTACTGTCCTTTGCCACGCGCCGTCGCCTCGCACTGCCAGTTGCGCTCCAAGTCATGCGAGTTGCCTCGGTGTCGAGCTCGGCCGGCGACACCAAATTTGGCGGTGAGCGGTGAGCTCTGTACGCCGCCCGTGATGGACACGCGGATTCACCGTGGTTAACCCGCCATCGTCCAATTCACCGCGCCAGTAAACTCTCCTCGTTGCCCTCGTCGTCCTCATCCACTCCGCCAGCTTCGCCACCCTCTCCATCGCCGGCAATCCCCAGAATTCCGGCCGTCATTGCCGCCACCCCACCTCGCCGTGGAACTTAGCCTTCCCATCCTCCTCCGCCTCTCCAAACCACTCAAATGGGTAGACCTTGACTCCCTAAAGCCGTGCGCCCTCTCATCGTGAGCTCCGAGGCGTCGGTGAGCTCTAGCGCCGGCCATCTTCTCGGTTAACCGCCGCCGGCCGTGGACACATGCCAATCCTTTGCTAATCCTTGGGTTTTTCATGCCCAGGTGGTGCGGCTTGGAGTCCTGAGGCCGTGGGTCATCTCCGGCGTAGCTCCGGCCACTTCTCCGGCGAGTTCACGCCGGTCAAACGCACCGCGGCGCGCTGTGTGCGGCGGAGATCGGCGAGGGGTGTTCATTTAGAAGGGGAACTCTTTCCAAGGGGTTATGTGAAAAAGTGCGGGGGTTAAGTGTTTAAGTGGGATCTTTCGAGGGGGTTTTCTGGAAAATCTAGGGGCCTATCTGTGAAGAAAGGACTGGTTGGTAATAGATCTTTTAGATCCAGGGGCCTGAGCGTAAAAGTGTTTTCGGTTTTTCTTTTGTTTTTCATTTCAGCATACATGTATTCCTTGTTTAATGCATAGAAAATCATAGGAGTGTGAGAAAATTGTGAAACCAATTTTGTTGTACTTGTTGCATCTTTGGCTACAGCAGAAAAATATAAAATCATGTTGTTTTTATGCAGTTTTCTGTGTAGAAGTTTTAGTTAGTTTATTAGCTTTCTGTCAAAATAAATAGTTCTGCATGTCCAAAAATTTTGAGAAAAACACAGTAGCTATAAGATGTGTTTTTGTGAGCACAGTAAATTTTTGGGGTGCATGCTGTCTGTCTAGTTTAAGTTAAGCTTTTTCTCCATGTTTAGCTTGTTTGTGCTGTTAAAAATAGTTGTGAATATGTTTTTGAGCTCAATAAATCATGGTAAATCTGTGTTAGTGTGTAGATAGTGTTTCTGTGAAGTTTGCATTTTTGTGCATAATCTTGTTGCTGTTTGTTGTTTTGGTAGATTTATAGCCTTTTTGTCTTTTTCAAAATAATTAGTTTCTGTTAGAATAAAGTGTTGAAAAATTTTCAGTGGTAATCTTGAGTTAAAAGCTTCTCAGAGAAGTTTTTGTGCTGTTAGATAACCTGTGTAGGTTTGTTTGTTTAATTAGTTGCTAAATAACCCTTTATATGTGTGTTTAAATGGTTTATATATATCTTTATGCTAATAAAATGTTTTCTAAAAAGTTTTGGTGAACTCAGTTAAGTTTGAATCTGTTGTTATATTTCTTTCTTAGTGATAAGTTAATCTTGCTTAAAGAGATATGCACTTACTCTATAAAATGCTAAAAATGGTTTTTGCAACCTTTCATGTGATTTCATGTGCATATCTTGATTTGTACTTAAGCTGTATAATTGAATTGCTGCATTTAAGATTTTGTATCTTTTTCAACTGTTATTCCAAACTCACACATGTGCATCTTCATGTAGAGAACGTGCTAGCTGATGGGGTTTACAATTTGGTGCCTGAGTCAGAAGCTGAGCAGCCAGAGCCCGAGGTCGTTGCTGTTGAAACAGATCAAGACCCGAGCCAAGACTCGGAAGGGCCCAAGGCCAGCGAAGGAAAGCACCGGAGTGCATCCATCCTTTTTAACGCAGCCACACTTTAATTTATTTACTTTACAAAGTTTTTACCTTATGCATTTAAGTTTTCATAGGAGTTGACTGAAAACCTAGTTGCATGATCCTTAGGAAAACCCAGAGCTTTCTAGTATGTGTAGGTCGATAAAATTGCTAGGCTGGTTAAACGATAGAAGTCGAGTAATTGCCTGTTACTCGTGAGATGCTAAGTTGGTTCTTTCAAAGTTTTGTTAACATGTCATCTAGACTGGAAAAGAAAGTTAGGCCGGGCGGAGAATGTTGGTAGGGAAAGGAATGGAATGTTGTAGCTCCGCCTGTGTCAGTTAAGGCCCGTTCGTTGTTGGCTCTGGGATCAAGATTGAATTGTACTACCTCACATGCTGGGAGTAAGAGGTAGTTGAAACTGGTAACTTATGTACTTTAGCTCGCACTGGTATGTTGAACTACGCTTGACTGCCTATTCATGTACCGGTTAGAGTAACTCATGGCTGACCCGTCGTTGGTATCGGTGGGGACTGGTACTTGAGGGTAGCAGGGTAGGTCAAGTATTTAGTGTTGGCTGAAGGAACGGCTGGCATGAGCAGCTCGACGGGGCTCGTTTGTGCCGTGTGGGTAGGTTAACCTTGCAAGGGATAAAACCGAATCGATTCGCCGTACTCATGGTTTGGTGTTCTCGAAGGTTTTCAGTTTCAGTTCGTTCCGGCTTCGCAGGGTGTGGAGCCGAGGGATTGATAATGCCAGCTGGGCTACCTGTGCATTATTATGTTTTTATCGTCGTAGACTCGTACTGTTTTAAACTTCCGCTGTGCTTTAAAAACTCTGTGTTGTAATAACTTTTATAATGTCCTGTTTTGTAAATTAAATCCACGTGTACTGTGTTGTAAAATTTGTGACTCGTTAATCATCTGTGCTCATTGTGGAGTGAGACTTGCCTCGTATTGGTTTCGACAATGTGATCAGTGGTGTAATCGGGAGTTACCCGACAGCAACTACACGGTTATGTCAGTTGAAGTGTGAGTGTGCTGTACTGCTTGCATTAGCTAAGGGACAATGCACTTGAGCTGACATAATTTGTGGTGGTTCTGCCACAGCTGGTACCAGAGCCGAAAATACTTGGCGGATGATTTAACTTGTCTTAAAAATGTGTTTTCGGAAATAAAAGTTAATCTGGTTTGCGAAAATGCGTTGGTCACGTTAAGGAATTTTTTTTAGAACGTAAGCCCTAGGGGATTATGGGTATGTGAATCAGGTGGCTATCTAACTTTGCAGCTAACTCCCAGCACATTACTTTCTGTCAAAACTTACTTTATTGCACAATCAACCTTTATTTATGCATCGACAGAGGGTGAGGATCTCCGGTCAATGGGGACACCTTGACACCTCGGTCGGTACGGTGAAATCCGAACGCCGTGCTCAAGCGGTGGCCTCCTTGAGCTGCAGCCAATATACCCATGCACTGTTGTGGATTATATTGGGTGTAAAGTTGCCTCTATGTGTTGTCCATACGACACGGGATGTATGGATACCGTTACTATAGAGAACAGTAATGTATGGGGACGCTTTCATCAGTGCTGGCATGAAAGGTTCATTTTATGCACTGTGTTTTCTGCAGGTACACTAACACGCGTTACGTAAGTTGAGACGTGTACAATACGATTAGTTATTATAGAGAGAGCCGTATGGTTTGCCACCGATCCTAACCACGTAAGACCAAGAATACTTGGCAATTATTTTCTTTTGTGAGGACGGTTAGGATGAGCATGCATCATGAGTTTTAAAATCTGTTGTAAAATTCTTAAAATTTTGTTAGGGTACCCTGGGATCTACACCACCATCCACTTTGCATTGCACCTAAGGTTGATCTAGTTGGAGTTTTTGGACGTCTGCTGCTGGTCGAAATTTTCTCGGCTAGCAAATGATGTTTTCTGCAGGGAAGAGTTAAAGGAAAGTTGCTCAGAATTTGGTTAGCTTGCTGCTGTAAAAATTTCACATTTTTATCTTCAGCATAGCTCGAGTTATGCATGTTTTAGTAAGCCCCTGTTTCCTGGAATTTTTCTGGAGGACAGCAATGAGTCTTTGAATTTTTACTCCCTCTTAACATCTGAATCAACTCTTCCACTTCATAAGAAAGTTGTAGAGAATTATCTAACAGATTTTCTGGCAAAGTTTGAGCATTTTTGCATACACCAGTTGAGAGTTATAAATTTTTCTTTGCTTGCCAGGAATCTGTCCAATTCTAAATTCAGCAATATCTTTTCCAAATCAAGTGCTAAGCTTCATTTGCTTTTCATTTCAGATGAGTTTCCCAAATAACAACCCCCACATCACCACAGACATCGATGGTCGTCTTTTCTCCAATGGTTTGTACCGAGAGGGTTTTCCTTCTCAGCTGTGGGAGACCATGCAGACTTTGGGATACGTGGTCGCTCCTCAGTACGTTGGAAGATACATCACTGAAACCGGAACAAACCGTTGTGAGGTCTCGTTGGTTATTCCCAGTTTACAGCTAGGAGTGGGTGAAGATATTCGTATCGTTGTTACCGGGGGAAATTATGAGGAGGCTTGTAATACTGCCGCATGGAGAGCCTTGCAGCAGCTAAGTTTTAAGCACCATATAAAAACTTTCGGAGCTCCAGCAGGTGTTTTCATGTCCTCTACAAATGAAGTGGGTGAGTCTAGCTCCAGTGTTAAGAAGGAAAACGCTACCGATGTGCAGAGCATGACTCGCTATATGGATAATGTTAACCGTCTGATTGAGAGCATGGCTTTCAGTTATGGCGCTATGTTGAATGCTGCTAACTCACAGGCCCAGGAAAGAGCAGCAATGCAGGGACAAGTTGACCAACACATGGCGGTAATTGGAAGCTTGGAGGAACGTGTGTATGACTTAGAGGTGGAGAATGACAACCTTATGCAAGAGCAGGAGGGAGTCTGGGCTGAAGGGCCCCAAGCTAATCATCCACCAGGAGAGCTGCCTGACCAAGGTGATTCTGGCTTGGATAACTCACCTGGACCACCCGTGGAACCACCGTCATCTGATCAGGAGCAGGAAGAGCCAGTTGCCCCCGTTCCACAGCCACAAGTTCCTGGTCCTGCATATGGGTGGATCAGTGAGGAGGAAGATACAGAAGAAGAGCTTGATGAGATGAATGGGGAAGAAGAAGTAGGGGATGAAGAAGAAACTGAAGAGGAAGAGGAAGAACCGGAAGAACGTGTCTTTTTCACTGATAACGAGGAATCCGAGTGATTCATGTTTACCTTCGGAAAATTCCCGTTATCATGTGTTGTATCTTACTTTCCAGTTTGTAATGAGTTGTTTGGTGAAGTACTCTGCAGTTAAACTCTTTTCTTGGGGTTGTAATAATTATGATGTATGGATGTAAGCGGAACCCAATTTCCTTTTTTATGCAGCATTTTGTTTTCTCTGAAATTTTCGCAGCAGAAATGTATTGGAATTTTTACGCCTTGATAACTATTTTTCTAGGCAGACTGATGAATACCAAAGTTGTTGAAAATTTCATGAGGAAGCTGCTGGTAAAATTTCAAGTCCATTGGATCAGTAGTTTGGGAGAAACAGCAGAAACAAGTCGACTCTGTCTGCTGAAAAACAGATTTGATAGAGAGGCAAAGGACGAATTTTTGACCCCTGTTAACGTGAGATTTAGTTCGGGAGTTGAATACGAAAGTTGTGGACTATCAAATTCTGCATCTAATGAAAAAATTTGAGTATTTTTGGTTTAGTAGTTTGCGAGATACGAATTTTACGCTAAACCCGTGCGATCTGTCCACAAGCTGAAAGTGGAAAAGTGGTAGAATTACGTTCAAAGAACGATTGGATCTAACTTCCGAGGACTAACTCTATATTGGATTTTTATGTCATACACTATGCTATAATATTTTCATTTCTGAGTATTGATTTTATTCGTCATCGCTCACTGAGAAATTATTGCAAAGTTGTATGACTAATCTGCACTTGGTGGGAATGAAGGAAATCTGCCAGAACCTCCTGATCTCCGGGAGTTTATGGCCCATCAGATGGCTCAGCATACCGAGCTTATGCGGGTGATTGTTCAGATGCAGCAAAATCAGCCCCGCCACGAGCCACAACATGAGATGCCACGTGAAGCCTCATATCCGGATTTCTTCGGCACGCAACCACCGCAATTTTTCAAGGCGAAGGAACCTCTGGATGCTGATGTCTGGCTCAATATTATTGAGTCAAAATTTGCTTTATTGATATATCCATGTTCAGAAGCCAACAAAGCTAGATTTGCGGCTCAACAGCTTAGGGAGGATGCCCGCATGTGGTGGGATAATTATCGGGCTACACTTCCTGCGGATCATATTGTCACTTGGAATGAGTTCAAGGCTGCTTTTCGCTCCCACCATATCCCTGATGGTCTCTTAGAGAGAAAACTTAATGAGTTCTTGGCACTCACTCAGGGTAATCAGGGCGTGGTGCAGTATTCACAGGCATTTAATCATTTATCGCAATATGCTGGACATCATGTGGATACGGATGCTAAAAAGCAAGACCGTTTTCGTCGTGGGCTTAATACTAAATTGAAGAAAAGTTTGGTTCTTATCAAGCCTGCCAGCTTTAATGAATTAGTGAATATGGCCATCACTCAAGAAGATAGTAATTTGGCTCATCAGGCGGACAAAAAGAGGAAAGCCCCAGCTGCTTCGTCTAGTGTTTCCGGACAGAGATTCCGTGTGGAACAAAAGACTCCACAGAGAGCTCCTCAGAATGCTCAGCAGAGGCAAGGGCAGCAAGGTTACTGGGTTCTTCGTCCAAATCAAGCTCAGGGACAGTCCCAAGGACAAGGATCGCGTGCGCCTCCTCCTCAACAGCAGGGGCGTACCCATAATTTTCCGTGTTATAACTGCGGGAAGCCGGGACACTTTGCTAAGGAATGCAGAGCACCACCCAAAGGTGGAAATAATGTACCCAGGCAGCAGCCCAATAATCGTCAGAGCAAGAAGCAAATGGTGGTTAAGCAAGGCCGTGTGAATTTCACCACCATTGATGCTATTCCAGAGGGTACTCCAGTTATGGCGGGTACGTTTCAAGTTCGAAATAAACCTGTTGTTGTTTTATTTGATTCTGGAGCATCACATAGTTTTGTCAGTATGGCATGCATAGAAAAATGTGGATTGCAAATGGCACAGTTAAATTGTAATTATTTGATATCCAGTCCTGATGGGAAGATATCTACCAACCGGGTGACTAAACCAATTCCTCTCCAGATTGGAAGTAAAGTGTTTGACACTGAGCTTATCTGTCTGGATAACCAGGGGATAGATATTATTTTGGGTATGAACTGGATGCAAAAGCATGGAGTTGTTTTGGATTTATCAGCCCGGGGTGTTGAAATAAATTCCCCTAGTCATGGTGTTTCCACACTTTATCTGTCATCCACACCTTCTCCAGATAATTGCACCTTTGCTATGATCCAAGTTGAGTTAGAAGATATTCCAGTCGTAAATGAATTTCCAGATGTTTTTCCTGATGATCTTCCGGGGTTGCCACCCGATCGGGATATTGAATTTGTAATTGAGTTGCAGCCCGGTACCGCACCCATTTCAAAAAGGTCGTACCGTATGCCGCCCAATGAATTAGCAGAGCTGAAGATCCAGCTACAAGAACTTCTTGACAAGGGCTATATCAGGCCAAGTTCATCTCCCTAGGGTTGTCCTGCACTCTTTGTGAAAAAGAAGGATCATACTTTGAGATTGTGCGTGGACTACCGACCCCTTAATGCCGTTACCATCAAGAATAAATACCCTCTTCCACGTATCGATCTTCTCTTTGATCAATTGGCTGGAGCAAAAGTGTTCTCAAAAATTGACCTTCGTTCGGGTTATCATCAGATCAAGATTCGACCTTGTGATATTCCTAAGACAGCTTTTTCCACCCGATATGGCTTATATGAATACTTAGTCATGTCTTTTGGACTCACCAATGCTCCTGCCTATTTTATGTATCTCATGAACTCAGTCTTTATGCCAGAGCTGGACAAGTTTGTCGTGGTGTTTATTGATGACATTCTTATTTATTCCAAGGATGAGGAAGAGCATGCTGAACACCTCAGAATTGTTCTTCAGCGATTACGGGATCATAAACTCTATGCTAAGTTCAGCAAATGCGAGTTTTGGTTGAAGAGTGTAAAATTTTTGGGTCACACCGTATCCGGTGATGGTATTGCCGTTGATCCGGTAAATGTGCAGAAAGTTCTAGATTGGGAACCTCTGAAGTCTGTGCATCAAATCCGAAGTTTTCTTGGAATGGCGGGGTATTACCGTCGTTTTATTCCAGATTTTTCCAAGATTGCCAAACCTATCACTGAACTTCTGAAGAAGGGGGAGAAATTTAAATGGAGTGACAAGTGTGATGAAGCATTCCATACTTTGAAAAGACTCCTGACATCTGCCCCAGTTCTTGCTCAACCTGACACTTCCAAGGCTTTTGATGTTTATTGTGATGCATCGGGCATTGGACTTGGTTGTGTTCTTATGCAGGATAATCGAGTTATTGCTTATGCTTCTCGAGCTCTTCGACCTCATGAGAAGAATTATCCGACACATGATCTTGAACTTGCTGCAGTGGTACATGCCTTAAAAATCTGGAGGCACCATCTTATGGGTACTCATTGCAATATCTATACAGATCACAAGAGTCTCAAGTATATTTTTACTCAAGCTGATCTCAATATGAGGCAAAGAAGATGGTTGGAATTGATTAAAGATTATGAAATTGAAGTTCATTATCATCCAGGCAAAGCAAATGTAGTTGCAGATGCACTCAGCCGCAGGGGTAATTGTCAGTTCATATCTTTGAGACCCCAAAATGCCACTCTTGCGAAAGAGTTGGACAAATTGAATTTGGAAATTATTCCACAGGGTACTTTGAATCATATTTTGATTCAACCTACTTTGCAAGATCAGATTGTCGCGGCTCAGTCTAAATCTAAAGGGGTACAGATCATTATGCAAAAGCTAGCTGAAAATGATGGAAAATATAAATGTTTTCGTCAAGACGATGAAGGAGTTCTAAGGTTTAATAATCGGCTAGTGGTTCCTAAAGATCATGAACTTAGGAAGAAAATTCTTGATGAGGCACATCTTTCTAAATTCTCTATTCATCCAGGGAGCAGCAAAATGTATCAAGATTTGAGAGAAAATTTTTGGTGGACCCGAATGAAAAGGGAGATTGCTAAATATGTGGCAGAGTGTGATACCTGCCAAAGGGTGAAAGCTAGTCAATTGAAAGCCGGTGGAACTTTGCAACCATTACCCATACCTTCATGGAAATGGGAAGATATAAGTATGGATTTTATTGTGGGTTTGCCATTGACTCCTCAGAAACATGACTCTATCTGGGTTATTGTTGATAGACTCACCAAGTCAGCACATTTTATTCCTGTCAACAATGCTTTTTCAGCAACTCAATATGCTGAGATCTATTTAGATCAAATTGTGCGTTTGCATGGAGTTCCAAAGACTATCATTTCGGATAGAGGTTCACCATTTATAGCTCGCTTTTGGAAACAATTGCATGAGCTGTTAGGCACTAAACTCATTCGAAGTTCAACTTATCATCCTCAGAGCGATGGGCAAACTGAAAGAGTGAATCAAATTTTGGAGGACATGCTCAGAGCTTGTGTCATCCATTATGACAAGAGATGGGATAAAAGCTTATCTTTAGCTGAGTTTTCCTACAATAACAGCTACCAATCCAGTTTGAAAATGGCACCATTTGAAGCTCTTTATGGTCGAAGGTGTCGAACCCCGTTAAATTGGTCGGGAACTGGCGAGAGAAAAATCTTCGGTCCAGACTTGGTTAAGGAGGCCGAGGATAAAGTCAAAATTATTCAGCAAAATCTTAAGACGGCGCAATCGCGACAAAAGAGCTATTCTGACAAAAGAAGAAGACCTTTAGTTTTCAAGGTTGGGGATCATGTTTACCTTCGAGTATCGCCAACTAAAGGTGTTCAGAGATTTGGAGTCAAAGGAAAATTAGCTCCTCGTTTTATTGGACCTTTTGAAATCATTAGCCAATGTGGTCCAGTTGCTTATGAGATACAACTGCCGTCCAAGCTTGCAGCTATTCATAATGTCTTTCATGTATCTCAACTCAAGAAATGCCTTAGGGTTCCTATTGAAGGAATTGCTCATGAAGAAATTGAGTTTGAACCCGACTTATCATATGAGGAACAACCTTTCAAAATTCTGGATATTTCTGAAAGAGTTACTCGAAGACGGTCCATTAAATTTTATAAAGTTCAGTGGACTCATCACTCTGATAAAGAAGCAACATGGGAACAAGAATCTTATCTCAAATCCAAGTATCCAGAGTTTTTAGATGCTGCATTGAGGTATTCTACACTCTCTCTTTACACCGGAATCTCGGGACGAGATTCTTTTAAGGGGGGAGGGCTGTGACACCCCATGTCACTTTTGAGAATTTATCATGCACATCTACTCATTGTACAAAGTTCATGGTGCTCATCATGTTTTTGAACTGAGTATCAAGTTTGAATGGACTCCCGAAAGTCAAATTTCATTTTTAAACTCCTTTGAATTCAAATTTGGTTAAGTTAGAACCTTTTCCTTTTAACCCTTTTGGGGGCTTGTTTAAAATTAAAAATGTTTAAACAAGTGGCTTTTGGCCAATTTGAAAATTCATTAGTGAACTATCTACTCTCAGCTAGAAGTTTTGGTTTGGGGCAAAAACATCTTTTGCTTGCTCAAACTCTTGGTCAAATAGTGGTCAAACTGCTGATTTCAGCACTTCTGAAATTTGGCTAAGTCCAATTTCTGACAGCAGCTTTTAGCCAACTTTAGAGCTCTATATCTTTTATTTTTCAATCTATCCAAACCAAATCAAGTTCATGGTTTGAAAGCTGGTAGTTTGAACTCTTCAAAAATCATGAACAACTCCAGGATCTCAAACTCTAGCTATTTCTTTTCATGCTCAAAGTCAGCTAAATCCAATTCAGTTCTGGGACTTAGAAAATTTTCTGAGTTCAAGTTTTTGGCCGAAGTTTGATCAAGTTTATCTCTCAAACCAAATCCTTTTGAACCTGATGACTTTAACAAAAGCTGTTCCCCTTGGTACCATCTACAACTTTGGTATTGGAGTTTTGGAAAGTTTATACACGAAATCGCGAGTTCGATTCAAGTTTTTGGGAGGGTTTTGGCCGCTACTGTAGCGTCTGAATCGACCAAGTCGATTCAGACTGCAGACAGCGAGGGGTTCGGTCGAGCCGGCCGTCAGTGGCCGCTCGTGCCACGCGCCGCGCTCTACTGTCCTTTGCCACGCGCCATCGCCTCGCACTGCCAGTCGCGCTCCAAGTCATGCGAGTTGCCTCGGTGTCGAGCTCGGCCGGCGACACCAAATTTGGCGGTGAGCGGTGAGCTCTGTACGCCGCCCGTGATGGACACGCGGATTCACCGTGGTTAACCCGCCATCGTCCAATTCACCGCGCCAGTAAACTCTCCTCGTTGCCCTCGTCGTCCTCATCCACTCCGCCAGCTTCGCCACCCTCTCCATCGCCGGCAATCCCCAGAATTCCGGCCGTCATTGCCGCCACCCCACCTCGCCGTGGAACTTAGCCTTCCCATCCTCCTCCGCCTCTCCAAACCACTCAAATGGGTAGACCTTGACTCCCTGAAGCCGTGCGCCCTCTCATCGTGAGCTCCGAGGCGTCGGTGAGCTCTAGCGCCGGCCATCTTCTCGATTAACCGCCGCCGGCCGTGGACACATGCCAATCCTTTGCTAATCCTTGGGTTTTTCATGCCAGGTGGTGCGGCTTGGAGTCCTGAGGCCGTGGGTCATCTCCGGCGCAGCTCCGGCCACTTCTCCGACGAGTTCACGCCGGTCAAACGCACGGCGGCGCGCTGTGTGCGGCGGAGATCGGCGAGGGGTATTCATTTAGAAGGGGAACTCTTTCCAAGGGGTTATTTGAAAAAGTGCGGGGGTTAAGTGTTTAAGTGGGATCTTTCGAGGGGGTTTTCTAGAAAATCTAGGGGCCTATCTGTGAAGAAGGGACTGGTTGGTAATAGATCTTTTAGATCCAGGGGCCTGAGCGTAAAAGTGTTTTCGGTTTTTCTTTTGTTTTTCATTTCAGCATACATGTATTCCTTGTTTAATGCATAGAAAATCATAGGAGTGTGAGAAAATTGTGAAACCAATTTTGTTGTACTTGTTGCATCTTTGGCTACAGCAGAAAAATATAAAATCATGTTGTTTTTATGCAGTTTTCTGTGTAGAAGTTTTAGTTAGTTTATTAGCTTTCTGTCAAAATAAATAGTTCTGCATGTCCAAAAATTTTGAGAAAAACACAGTAGCTATAAGATGTGTTTTTGTGAGCACAGTAAATTTTGGGGGGCATGCTGTCTGTGTAGTTTAAGTTAAGCTTTTTCTCCATGTTTAACTTGTTTGTGCTGTTAAAAATAGCTGTGAATATGTTTTTGAGCTCAATAAATCATGGTAAATCTATGTTAGTGTGTAGATAGTGTTTCTGTGAAGTTTTGCATTTTTGTGCATAATCTTTTTACTGTTTGTTGTTTTGGTAGATTTATAGCCTTTTTGTCTTTTTCAAAATAATTAGTTTCTGTTAGAATAAAGTGTTGAAAAATTTTCAGTGGTAATCTTGAGTTAAAAGCTTCTCAGAGAAGTTTTTGTGCTATTAGATAACCTGTGTAGGTTTGTTTGTTTAATTAGTTGCTAAATAACCCTTTATATGTGTGTTTAAATGGTTTTATATATATCTTTATGCTAATAAAATGTTTTCTAAAAAGTTTTGGTGAACTCAGTTAAGTTTGAATCTGTTGTTATATTTCTTTCTTAGTGATAAGTTAATCTTACTTAAAGAGATATGCACTTACTCTATAAAATGCTAAAAATGGTTTTTGCAACCTTTCATGTGATTTCATGTGCATATCTTGATTTGTACTTAAGCTGTATAATTGAATTGCTGCATTTAAGATTTTGTATCTTTTTCAACTGTTATTCCAAACTCACACATGTGCATCTTCATGTAGAGAACGTGCTAGCTGACGGGGTTTACAATTTGGTGCCTGAGTCAGAAGCTGAGCAGCCAGAGCCCGAGGTCGTTGCTGTTGAAACAGATCAAGACCCGAGCCAAGACTCGGAAGGGCCCAAGGCCAGCGAAGGCAAGCATCGGAGTGCATCCATCCTTTTTAACGCAGCCACACTTTAATTTATTTACTTTACAAAGTTTTTACCTTATGCATTTAAGTTTTCATAGGAGTTGACTGAAAACCTAGTTGCATGATCCTTAGGAAAACCCAGAGCTTTCTAGTATGTGTAGGTCGATAAAATTGCTAGGCTGGTTAAACAGTAGAAGTCGAGTAATTGCCTGTTACTCGCGAGATGCTAAGTTGGTTCTTTCAAAGTTTTGTTAACATGTCATCTAGACTGGAAAAGAAAGTTAGGCCGGGCGGAGAATGTTGGTAGGGAAAGGAATGGAATGTTGTAGCTCCGCCTGTGTCAGTTAAGGCCCGTTCGTTGTTGGCTCTGGGATCAAGATTGAATTGTACTACCTCACATGCTGGGAGTAAGAGGTAGTTGAAACTGGTAACTTATGTACTTTAGCTCGCACTGGTATGTTGAACTACGCTTGACTGCCTATTCATGTACCGGTTAGAGTAACTCATGGCTGACCCGTCGTTGGTATCGGTGGGGACTGGTACTTGAGGGTAGCAGGGTAGGTCAAGTATTTAGTGTTGGCTGAAGGAACGGCTGGCATGAGCAGCTCGACGGGGCTCGTTTGTGCCGTGTGGGTAGGTTAACCTTGCAAGGGATAAAACCGAATCGATTCGCCGTACTCACGGTATTGAGCTCTTGATCACTGGGCAGCATCGCTAGTTAAGAACTTGAATATTGTTGATGATCATATGCTGTATGAGTTAATTAATCAAGTTCTTGCTCTCATTTGTAAAAGTTTTTTTAAATGCTAATCTAGATCAAATAGCTCAACTAAAATTTGGATGCTAAAACTTGAAAGTAAGGATCTATTTTAGTTGCTCTTTTTGGCAAAACAAAAACCCAGCCAAAAGCCTTGCATTCTAGGGGTCTTAGAAATCTTCAGTCGGTTAAGTCTTGCTGAGTATTAAATTACTCAACCCGCTTGTGTTAACCCTTTTTCAGAGTCTGAGTCTAGCTTAGCAGAGCAGGCCGCTGAAGCTTTCCCGTTTGGTGTTCCCGAAGGTTTTCAGTTGCAGTTCGTTCCGGCTTCGCAGGGTGTGGAGCCGAGGGATTGATAATGCCAGCTGGGCTACCTGTGCATTATTATGTTTTTATCGTCGTAGACTCGTACTGTTTTAAACTTCCGTTGTGCTTTAAAAACTCTGTGTTGTAATAACTTTTATAATGTCCTGTTTTGTAAATTAAATCCACGTGTACTGTGTTGTAAAATTTGTGACTCGTTAATCATCTGTGCTCATTGTGGAGTGAGACTTGCCTCGTATTGGTTTCGACAATGTGATCAGTGGTGTAATCGGGAGTTACCCGACAGCAACTACACGGTTATGTCAGTTGAAGTGCGAGTGTGCTGTACTGCTTGCATTAGCTAAGGGACAATGCACTTGAGCTGACATAATTTGTGGTGGTTCTGCCACACCCGCCGCAGGTGAGACCACCTACGCGATGCCCTCGACCCCCTCTTCCTTTCCCCAGCTCAATCGAGCCCGGCGCCGCCCAAATCGCCGGCAAGGCCGATGTCTAGAACCACCGGCCGCCATGGCCAGTAGCTCTTTGAGCTTTTGTGATCTAGCCCCTGGGGAAGCTGTAATCTTTCACCATTTCTTTGAGTCTTGCGCTTTTCACAGAAACCCCTGGATAGATTAGCTCCTTGCAACCCAGCCCCAGCCTTGACATTTCTCAGATCTAATCCTGTCCTTGTTGAGATTCACGAGCACTGTTTAATGTGTCTCGAGTTTCTCCTCTGCTAGCCCCTGGTGGCTATAGTTAATTATGAATAGGTCCCTGCAGCATTTAAACATCCATAGAATATACGTTTTAGCTCAGTTTTAATACGTTAGTGGTGATGTTTACCCCAACTTGTGCTTTTATAAATTAATTCCAAATTAATTTGATTAATGTCTATTCTAATTCCTTTTCTAATATAAGTAATTTAGGTTCACATATCGGTTTTCATAACTAATGTTAAGTTGACTAATATTATTTCACTGTATTTCTAAATAAAATTCAATTAGAGCTATACCTCGGTGTTTCTAAATTAAATGTTAACTTGATTAATATATATTCATTTGGTTTTCTAAATAAAAGTTAAATAGGTTATACCTCGGTTCTATGAATGAAGTTAATATGATTAATATTACTGTAATTGCTTTCTAATATTAATATGATTAGTTGAACGCGAATAGTAAAGTTATCCGAATTAGATGTTCATGTACCTTTCTTTTCTAAAGTTAAAATGTTGAATTTGTATAATTGCTACATAAACAATTATAAATAAAATTTTTTGACTAAGTCTACATCCGCTTTTCAAATGAAATTGCAATACGAGTTAATCATAATATAGGGTATTTCTTTGAAATATCCTCTATACATGTTTTAATAATTAAATTAAATAAAGCACATAGTTGTTGCCTTGTTTATAACTAAAACCATTCGCTAGTTGTTTTCCTTTTAACCGTAGTTCCGTTTTAATCGTTTCTTGTGTTCACGTGACCTTCGCTCGAGCCCTGTCATTAGAACGTTCTTTTAATGCTTTTCCTTTGATTGGTGTAATGTTCTTATTTGAGTTTCTTTGCTTGTATGCTTGTGTCAATGTTTGCTACGAGTAGAAGGAACGTCGTTCGTGGATCTTGAAGAACGAGAGTTTGAAGAGCAAGAGCTGAAGACTCCGAGCAGCTATTATTTGGAATTGAGGCAAGTGTAACACGGATAATCCTTGCAACCTATTCAGCCTTTAATAATTCATTCATATGCATGTGTCTAACTTGATGTACCCTAAGGTTGTACCTAGCTTTTATCATATTCCTTGTTACTCCGGGTTTTATGCAATTCTAGGTAGTCTTTGCTAAGCGCAAGCTACAATCACCTTTGTTTAATTGTTAATCTTGATTTAATGGTTCACTTCAACATTATGGTAAAACTTGCTTTTTAGCAACATGGTTCAGGGAGCTAGAGCAAGTGCCGTGTGCTTTGTTCTAGTGTCTCTCCGTAAGGTCCGGTTCTTAAAGCGGTAACCCAGGTACCTGTCGCCACCACTAGAACTATAATGGCTCTGGTCTTGGTCAAGTATCTTGTATGTCTCTAGCTTGCCAGTGGTTACCGAAAGGCGTATGTAGGGAGCTGCAGTGCAAGCATGGACTCAATCTGTCAAGGATGGTCTCACCTGCGCTCTGAGATCCGTAGGCTTTGCCTCGTAGGCATAGTCCCATGTGGGAGAGCCCACGTATTTGCGCCCTGGCACTCCACATGTTGCGCTTTATGGACTTATGGTGCGCCCTAATATCCGCGCTCTAGACGCTATTGACCCCCCTCACGTTGCGCCATGAGCGACGGTCAATCTCAATGCCTCGGTATCATGCGCTGCAAGTTGGACCAAAATGGTTACTGTGCTTGTTAGGGTGTCTTGTGAAAAACCTCGTAGCGTCCCTATGCACTCATACCTCAGGAAGTGTGAATCATGCGTGGTTGGGTTTAAAGTTCCTTTGAACTTTTACGCGACCCGTGGTTAAAGAGTGAAACCTATGCAGAGTGTAAATCTATCATGATAGCCCTGCTCTCGGTCACGAGCAGCCTGGATCCTTTTGATTAGTGGTTCTCTTAATGAAGATGATGTGTTATTCCTGTAATTATACTTATACGCTATTAATGGGGTTTACAACTGGGAGTTACTCACTTAGTAGTAATTTGGATAATGTTAAAATGAACCAATTAAAAATGCTAAATGCAGTTCAGCCGTGTCAAGCCTTTTTAAGCCTTTCATACCTCTGTTTTATACTTGCTAAGTATGATGGAATACTTACACTTGCCAACAATCAACAAAATCTCGGACGAGTAACAGATGGAGCAGTAAATGAGGCAGCACTCGTTGAGTTTCATGAAGACCTTCCATACATCTAAGCTGTGGTCAACCAGTCGGTGTCCCTATGGACTTGAGGCTCGACTAGAAGAACTTGAATAATTAGACTTCCGCTGTGTAATCTCTGTAAGCTCTGATATAAATTGTTTTATTCGAGCACTGTGTTCTCTGTATTACCATATTTGTAAGCTATATGTGTTGTGTGGACTTCCTAGGCACACATATGGTAGCATTCGGGTTTCTGTGGAAAACTGGGTGTGACACAGCGGCTTGGCTCGCGTTCGGCTCCGGCTCGATGGCTTCATGCTCCTCGGCGGGGTGGCGTCGTCTTGGCGCCCGACGGCGGTGGCGTCGTTGAAGCAGGGCGGCGGCTCATCGGCGTCGACTTCCTTCTCGCGGTGGCCTCCCACTTCTCCTCCTTCTCGGCGCCCAACTCCCCCACTTCTTCTCTTTCGCGGCGGCGTGTGCTTGGTGTGGAAGTAGCGGCGATGCAAAGAGGAAAAGGGGAAAAGTTCAAAAAGCAACGCGCGCGGACTGCTGAGGTTTTTGTAGGGGAGCGCTAGGGTTTCGAGGGGGTCCTCCCCTTGCTGCAGACGGCGGGGATCCTTGGCTTCCACGCTTTGGATGCGTGGCCGCATCCCCACGGTGGCGTGCGGGTCACGCGGTCGCAAGGGCATCCAAGGCTGGGCGGCAGCGGCCGAGGTGGCACCCAGGTGGAGCGGGTCAACGCGATGGGGCCAAGGTGGAGCAAAGGGGTTGGCTGGGCGCCGCTCGACGTCGTGCTATAAAGGTGAAAAGCGGGGAGGAAGAAGAACAGGGGAGGAAGGTGCTGGCGGGTGGGTCCCGCAGGTCAGCGAGAGAAGGGAAAGGGGGCGCGGGTGAGAGATGGGCCGGCGTAGGACTGGGCCGAGCTGGAAGTTAGCGGGCCGGTAGGCTGGGTAGCAGGCCGGGGTTAGAGAGTTAGAGGGTTGAGGTTAGACTTTAGGCTTGGGCCGGGCTAGGCTAAGCTAGAGTTAGGTTTATCGTTTGTATTTGAATTCAATTCAAAATACAAACACACTCAAACCAATCCAAATAAAATCAAACCAAATCCAAATATTCACACTAAGATAAATACACCCTAACAACCAATTTTAATTTATTTTATTATTTTCTAGGAATTTTTGGGAGAGATTCAAAGAAGACACTCTTATAGTTGCTTAGCTAGGAACAAATCCGCAAAAAAATTTTAAATCCACATTTTTACACAAATAACATTCTAGGCAAAATTTCGGGATGTTACAGGTACCAATTGAAAGTATCGACACTAGGCCTAGAGGGGGGTTGAATAAACCCTGTTATAAAAGTCTGCAAATTCTTCACGAAATTCTGTCAGGTGTCGGATGATCCGACGCAGTCTCGGATCTTCCTGCCAGGAAGATCCGACACTGTGTAGGATCTTCCGATAGGGAGATAAAGCTAAATTCGAGATTCAAAAACTAACAACTTATTCAAGATTTCCTTTGAATACAAAGCTGCTAAAAGAAGTAAACAAGCACATAGATATGATCTCTATGAGAGTACAACTCCTAGCACATAGATCGGGTCGAATCAAGATGAAGAACAATAAGAATAATAGCAAGAACAATATGAGACACGGGATTTGTTACCGGAGTTCACTCCAAAAAGGAGCTACGTCCCCGTTGATGGGTTCACAAAGAACCGGGTTGTCACTAACCCCTTGCCTCCCTCAATCAACCACAAAGGAGGATTGAGTCACTTACTATTAATCTCACAAAGAGATGGGTAATACAAACTTCCGGTGCTCAAACCACAAAGGAATGGGAGCTACCAGCAACGCCGAACCGTCTAGGAGCAATGCTCCAAGAGTAACAAACGTGAATCGATGAATCAAAATTGCTTCAAGTGCTTCTTGAGATAACAAGTTAAAGAACTCACAAGGTGCTCAAGTCACACTCCCAAATCACTCTCTCACTCAAACCCTAGAGAATCCTTGCAAAGAATGAGCTCTTGGGAGAAATAGAGAGTGGAAATGAATGCTTTTGGAGTGTGTTAGGTCGAGAGGAGCAGCAACAATGAATAGAGGGGGTATTTGTACCCAACCCCCAAAATATGACCGTTTGTGCTCTGCGAAGGTGTATCTGATCTTCCGACCATGGGTCGGATCTTCCAAGGAATGACAAAACAGTGTTAAAAGAACACCTGAAATCAGCTGGCTCGGATCTTTCGACATAGTGTCAGATCTTCCGATGAAGACCCCTCACGTGCAAGGAATTGGAAAATATTAGTCAAGGAAGTTCTGGCGGTACGGCCGGATCTTTCGACCAAAAATAAATTCAGACAGAGCGGGCCGGAACTTTCGGTCGGATCTTCCGACTATACGTCGGAACATGCAAGGAACACTGAGTATTGGCTAAGTCATGGAAGTTCCGGCGATACGGCCGGATCTTCCGACAAACAAGACTACGAGACCGAGCGGTTCGGAACTTGCCAGCCGGATCTTCCGGCCTAAGTTCTGAAAATGTTGAAAACTGTGAAAGTGTTTGAGCGTGAGGTTTGTGTCTCTCATGGGCGGTTAGTATCTCAAGTTAAGCACTTTCACAACCTAGATCAATCAAGAACGTCCCTCTTAATAGTACGGTGGTCCTATACTCAAATTCAAACTGAAAATAAAATTAAATCTTCCATGAACTTGAACCACCATAGAAATATGAATTGGGGACCTTCCTTTGATCTTTCTTTTCATTCTTTTCAATTTATTCCTGCACAACTCATTCAAAGCATTACATCCAAATTTCTATTGTTATTATCACCAAAATATTTTTAGTGCCTATGCACTTTCAGTGTTACGAAGAAAATACTTAACAGATACTATCACAAAAGTTCAACATATGCCAGGGATTCTCAATTTTGCGCTGGACTTAATAAGGTTAAAGATGAGTTTTTCAATCTATGAAGTTTCCAGCTAGGTAAATGGGTCACGAATAAGTTTTTGGGAGGATGCTTGGATTCCACCCTCACCTCTAAAATATTTATATCTGTCATTATACAATATTGTAAGGAACAAGATGCAATCGGTTTTTTCTAAAACTCCGTTAAATGTAGCATTTAGATGTTCTCTAGATGGAGGTAATCTACAGGCCTGGCATCAATTAGTGACCATGATGATGAATGTTTCGGTATCTAATCAGAGAGATGAATTTATTTGGGGGCTTATGCGGTGTTTACGGTGCACTCCATGTATAAGGCCCTTCCAATAACCCAAGCTCTACCTCTTAATGATGCAATCTGAGAGCTAAAATTCCCGCTGAAACTAAAGGTGTTCATATGGTATTTATCCAAAGCGGTAATCTTAACTAAAGATAATTTAGCTCACAAACATTGGCACGACAATATGTCTTGTTCCTTTTGTTCACATAATGAGTCCAACCAACATTTGTTTTTTATTGTTACCTTACAAAATTCATCTGGAGAATTGTTCAGGCTAGCTTTAATTTATCACCACTAACTAGCATAGAATACATGTACCATGGCCGGTTGCCTGGGATAAGTAGGAGATTTAAATCTCAGATATTGGCAGGTGCAAGTGCAATGTATTGGTCAATTTGGATTACTAGAAATGAGGTGTTTTTTCAAAAGGACCTGTAGGTACTCTTCAAAAGGACATGCTAGATTCAGTTCTGGTCGCACCTCCATAAGCATGAGATCATCCTGCATTGAGAACGGGATGCAGGAGTTTCAGAAATAGAATTACCCTGTAATTTTTCCATGGCAAGGGTTAAGAGTTTTATTTGCTTTTCGGATTTTAAACACTTCACTTTCATAATTCCATGACTTATCTTTGGTATAAACTTGTAATGAGGAATGGCTATATGCATTGATCGATTCAGAGGCTGAGATATTAATATATATTCCATTTTCTAAAAAACAACAATGAATTTGAACCTCAACTTTTGCGACAAAGTTATCACATGAACTATGTTGTGTGAAGTTTCAACTTTTTTGAAACCCCAAAGTATGCTTATGGATGAATTTTCACTATTTTCAATTATTTGACCCATTTTCACCAGAGATGCTCCCTGTTTTTTCCATAAACACTGAATCCGTCGGTGTTTTTCTTACCTTACTCATGGTCCTGGTCTTCTGGACTCTGGAGAGGAGGATGATGATGTGCTTCCTCTTCAGTTCTTCCTCTTCATCTTCCCAATCCTCTCACCGATAGGGGCAGAACTAGGATTTGAACATAAGAGTGCCAAGCATACAATGTTCCCGAGCAACAATCAGTGGCCTGGACCCGACGTTCCAGATTTGAATTAGGCTCAATTCAATACTTAAGCATTGTAATTCATTTATTATGAATTTTTTAAGTTGACTGCACGCAAGCATTCTAAATAACATCTACTCCAGGTATTTTTTTTAATTTTTTGGAAAATTGGTCTCATACCACTGAAAGATCACTGAAACCGAAAAAATACCATTGAAAGATTAGAGCCCCATAAAATACCACCGAAAGAGTGAACCGTTACTGATAGTAGCATTATGTCACTGTAGCGTTTAACCTTCCTGTCTAAAGCTCACGGTTCCTCTCTCTCTGCTTCTTTTCTTATCTCCTGCTCTCCTCTTCTCCATGTGCAGGGCCTCCGCGAAGGCACCTGGCGGCGCAACCTCGGGTGGTGGCGGCCTCGAGCCGGCGACGGCCCCAGGCGGCGCGACCGAGCTGGCGGCAGCCCCACGCGGTGCAACCCAAGCCTGCGGCGGCACCGGGCAGCGCGGCCTCGGGCGGACGACCTGGCGGCGGCCCCAGGCGGCGCGACCTAGAGCCGGCGGCGGCACTGGGCGGCGCGACCCTAAGCCCGCGATGGCACCGGGCGAACGACCCGACGGCGGCCCCGGGCGACGCGACCGCAGGCGGACGAGCCGTGGCACCCCGAGCGACCGTGCTAGGCGGCGAGGCAGCACAAGGCGAGCGCGGTGCAGATAGACGGCGGCGGAGGCTCGCGCTGGCGGAGCGGAAGACGGCGGCCGACGTTGCCCGGCCAACGACGAGCGGCGGCGCTGGCCGGAGTTGGGCTAGGTGCGGGTCTGGCGAGCGGCGCTCCGGCCAAGCGCAGGAAGGGAGGGAGGAGGTGGACGCGCGGGGTCAGGGCAGGCTCGGGCTTGGGCGGGAGGTCGCGCTCCCCAGCCTCTGTGTGGCGAGCTCGACGAACGCCTCATCTTGCTTCTTGTCTCCGGCAAAGGTGGGCTCGATGAGATGACCATGCATGGATGGATGTCGGAAGGAGGGAGGAACCGTGAGCTTAGACGGACGGTTAACTCCTACCGTGACAGAATGCTACTTTGACGTAACGGTTCACTCTTTCGATGGTATTTTACGGGACGTCAATTTTTCAATGATATTTTCCGGTTTTAGTGATCTTTCAGTGGTACGAGACCAACTTTCTCATTTTTTTTAAGTTGTACTTGATAATGGAGTATTTCACAAATGCGAATGGTTATTTTACATAGATTTTTCTACGATATTGAATATGAATATACCAGGTATTATTTAGGTTTCTTTTGAAGAAATTCTTCGCAACTCTTTTTAGCATATGCGAATTGGACAGGACAATAAGTTTCTTTTGAAATTTTCTCCAGTGCTTATCTTTTAAAAAGGTGTTTGTATGTTTCACCTGCGTATCATATAACCCATTTTGTGAAGATGTTTACTCTTTCATGAATGAGCAAACCTGTCTTAGCCGTGTTAGTGTGACCAGACTGGGTTGAGTTGTCCTTTGGGCCAAAATCTCACAGGGCGTCTCCACGTGCTCTATCAAGAACTTACATGAGAAGGGGGTGGACCTGGGTGGGTTTCTCATTTACATTAGTGATAGTGAAGAACTTAGCGTTTACTACCTCGTCCATAACGTTTAGGACAATCTAGTTAGTTTAAAACTTGTCCTAAACGTCATATATTTGAGAATAGAGGGAGTATTTCCTGGGCGTATTCAGATGCACATCATGCATGCCATACTGGTATGAGGGAACCAGAGGAGAACACAATACTGTTACTGGTACCAGCGAAATGGATTGCTAACACATTTAGTATTTTCTCAACAAACGAGTCACCATGGAATTTCTCATCAGCCAGTTCTGCTGGTGGATAAATTCGCTGGCTATGGTTGATTTTGATTGTTTCAATAGTATTCTGTGAGGGAGAAGAAGATAGAATAAGCCAGAACAAGCTCGCTGTGGCTGGAAAACATATAAGCAAGACTTGGCTGAACAACAAAATATCAGCTAAAGATATCTAGGGACAGTGAGTAGATCTTGCTGTTCTGCAATCCCGAAACTTGAAAACAGAATTACTGAACCGTGTCCCGAAACTGTCTGGTGTGAGAGTGTGGCTTGTTACTTAAGACGCCTACTCAAACTTTGAAGGGCAAAAATGCTGGGTATTATTCATGGTGAAAAGCTCAACAGTCTCCTACAAAAACCGTATGCACGTTAGTTTTTAGTCTCCAATTAATCATGTGCCAAACAACGAACACCAAATGAGAGGGCTTATTCTCGAGACATAGGATCTCGATCAGTACCCACCTTAATCACAGTTCATCTTTAACAGACTCTGGTGCGGGTTGTTGCTCCTCCATGGCATCATTCTCAGCTGCATCATCCTCTACAACAGCTTCACCAGGTTTGGAGCCCTTGTTTTTCTTGATGAAATTGATGATCTCCTCGGCAGTTCTTCCACGTTCGTATGATAGGAGGTTTCCAGCAGATGAGTAGAAATACATGGTTGAATAGCCCTCGACTGCAAAATCTGGTGGTATGTCATTGGTGGTAGCATCCTGCAAAGCCAAAAGGAATTGTGGTGAACGAAAATAATTTTTTTCTTTTGCTAAAGGACGAAACATTGCGTGTTAACCTCAGACTTGGACGTGGCACTAATTTAACACATGCCCAAACGATCCTGTGCCGTTTAGCAATTCTAGTGACTACAATGAAATTTAAGCATTATAATTCACTTGACTTCATTTTCAATAATATATCCTCTTATACTTTATTAGCACACTGAGCTTCTTAATTATTATGCTACAACCGCCTGGCACCCTGGCATAATGGTTGCAGAAGATGCACTATATAAAGTATGCATAGAAGCATGTTGATAGCGACGGCATCAAATAGGAAGCGAAGCAATGAGGAAAGACGAGTCAATCAGGATCCTATTGTACATTACCATCTTTGCATCATTCTGCAACGAAACTGCAACTTCGTCCAAGATTGGGGCCAACTTCTGACAATGGCCACACCACGGTCCATAAAACTCAAGAAGCACTACAACAAAGTATCGTTGTTCGTAATCAACTTATGGATTCTTATAAAATTTAAACGGCAGAGACTTGATATGTAAACCAAAACTTCCTTGAGTTGTTACTCAAGTGTACAGAACGCACCATTTTTGCCAGAGTTGAAAACCACATCATTAAGATTATCAGCGACGACAACTTTAACAGGTTGGTAGTTGACCAATGGAATCGAATCTGACTTAACATGTGGTAATATGGTGCCATCCTACGTGAACAAAACCCAAAGTCAGCTTGACTTCAAGCTGATACAAGAGACCTCAAAATGATTATGAATATAAACTGCAGATAAGGGATGTGGTATCAAATGGCAAGTAGGTCGTACTGTGTACTCTTTCAACCAGGGTACGATTTGATCCGGTTCCACGGTTGGTTTGATATATTTTGCAGTGGATGCTTGTATGAAGAGGAGGGGCACTTCACTTTCTTTGAGCCCAAAGTACTGCAGGGTTTGCACCAGAAAGTGATCAGATGAATAATTGTAAGAACTAGAAAGTCAAAATACAAAATAGCTCATGTTTCTGAAGAAGACCTGGAAAGCACCCTGCGCGTCAGTAACATCACCGATCAGAAAACTTATGTTCTTGTCACCATATTGCTTTGCAGCTTCATAAAACTGACTCTTAAAGGTCTCAATCCTATCATCATCGAAGCTCAGGAAAAGCATTGCCTGTTGATCAACAAGATTCAGAGAGCAGTTCATGGGACAATTGAAATACAAGGGAAGCAAAGAACGTGCTAATATGTAGAATTATAAGAAGAAAGAATATGATAGATCCTAGAAGTAACCGATACTATATATTTTACAAGTTCAGAGATCATCAAAGACCCAAATAATATGTTAAAAGTACCAAATCTGGGCATCTGGCTAGACAGACAGGGGCAGGGCAAACAGTCAAGAACTCAAGAAAGTGTCTTGTTGTATAATTCTGTCTGGCATAAAGTGGGTTTGTATTTGTGAAGAATTAACTTACTTTGGTACCATCATTCTCAAAGTATTTGCGGAGGTATTTGTGATTAGTTGGATTAGTGTCAAAGGTAACTACAGTTGGGAAACCAGAAACTTCGATAAACTTTTGTAGTGCATCCTTGTCAAAATCCTGCGAATAAAGAAAGGGATCATGTCTCAGCATCTGATCTGATGCACACAAACCCTGACCATTCCACTGACTCGTAAAAAGTCTAATAGTAAACACCAAACGTATCAAACTTACGGCGTCAAACATACCTGAGAATCAATAAAGAGCTCATCGAATGGTTTAAAGAGCCTAACAGCAGGCCCTTTAACAGCCATGTCACCCCGAAGAATATTGGCATCCAGTGTGTGGAGGAAGTCATAGTCAATTCTCATTTTCTCTGCCACGAAATTCTCGAACTCACTGCCACCAAACTCAGGGAAAACTCCAACCTGAAACATATTGCAGTTTCAGAGCTTCATAAATTCCAATTTTCCTCCTGAAACAGCACGCATTGAACATTGCAAAACAGAAGCTGTACTTACAGTGACCACACCCTTGTCACTGATCAGATTTGTGGTGTCCTCCACCGACTTGATCTCAACAGACGCCGGACCGACCTGCTTCTTCAGGTACTCCACTATGCCATCTGCGTCCCTGGGGCCATTGTACTCCTGCACGCTGCTAAGATCCTTCACTATGCCATCTGCGTCCCTGGGGCCATTGTACTCCACTATGCCATCTGCGTCCCTGGGGCAAGAACGATCGGTGGGTCATGCTTGCTCAGGATGGACGCGGCCTTCTCGTACTACGACATGACACATGCAAGTTCGTCAACAACACGAGTGTACCATTCTACTGAAGAAGTGTAAGTTTGGTCCAGGAGCTCAGAAGATTTATTGTGGTACAGAAAGCGAATTACCTCCAGAGCTAGTTGCTTGCAGTGGCCACACCAGTAGTAACAGAGATCATAAGAATATAGTCAGCGTGAATTTGCATGTGCAGCGTGAATTTGCGATTGCTAATTTATTTGATCCGCACTGAAACTGTTAATGCCGGACCCAGAAACTACGCGCTTAGCTTAAGCCGAAGTGCCGAACAGCCACACTGATTTTCTCAAGCATTTCCGACGCGGCGGAGGTGACGAGGCTACCAGGGGGCGTAGAACTCGACGACGATGAACTGGTGCGCCGCCACCACCTCGGAGAATTTGCCGGCGTCCAGCGTCAGCACCGCCTCCTCCTTCTCCGCGCGGTAATGATGCACTATCATTTTGTGGCCAGATAACAATGCACTATCATTTTGTGGCCAGCAGCACTTAGGGGCTGATTGGTTGCCCTCATACAACCCCAGCCAGGCTCCCGTGATGCATGGACGCGATGATTGGTTTCCTGGCCTCGGTAGCTGGCCTGGCCCATCAGGTGCAAAAAAGCTCCACGAGCCTGGCACCTTGGATACGCAGGAGGAGGTCGTTTCTCCAGAGCCAGGCTCCGGCGGTGCAACGAAGAGCTCTTGGAGTTCGCGCCTAGAGTGAAGAGAAGCAGTTGGGCACTTCTAAACAAGCAACCAATCAAATTCTGCAGTTAGCCTGGCTCCACACAAACACCAGCCAAACACGGCCATGTTGCACCTAGGGAGCCTCGCCAGCTAGAGCCAGCATCTATAGAACGAGCCAGGCTCGCCAGGTCCGGAAACCAATCACGCCCTTAAGCCACTGTTTCAGACTGAGTTTTTACAAAACCACACTTTTTATTCTTGTCTTTTAAATATTGGGTGTAACCCTCGGCTGGGAGCATATTCCTACATACATGACAGAAATACTAATGGACGAAAATACAACTAACCAGGTTTCACAAAACAGCACATCAACAGTAAGCTGATGATAAATTGGCGTACTCAGCTGCAATCTAGTGCGGTTTGACTTAGGAGCCAGTCACCACATGCTTTGCCGACAAATTTAATGGCATGCAGGGACATGATCTGCAAGGGAAGTCTAATGCTTATTCCATATGGTCAATACATTACACCAGTGAATGCAGATATAAGTGATTTAATAATGCAGTTCTAGACCACTGAAGATAGCATATAAACTGGAGGTGATAAAAACTTGTCTGAGAAAATTATTACAAGAAAAGGATATCTGTAGTAGTCCCAATCAAGAGGTGCTGCGGCGATTTTGCTCAACTCAACAGCACTACTGTCTATAGAAGAAAATATATAACCATTGCTCTTGTCAATCAGCTTCACAAGATTGCCAACACTTTCCTTGTCCTAGAGGCCAAAAAATACTTGTAAGAGCTAAGACAAGAGTACTTGGATTGAAATAACCTAATCTTTCGAATACAGACCTGGATATCCAAAGTTGAAAAATTGACTATACCAAAATCGTCAATCACATCACAGAGCTCCTTAGTCAGTTTCCTGTTAGCAGGTTCATTGGAACAGGTTATAAATGAGAAGTGTAAATGTTCTGTATTGAAATCATAAAATACAAATCTTAGCACATGACCAACAACATTAGCAAGTCTATCTGTCAATTGTTTACTGGTTACAGAATCTGAAGCTCGAATCAGCGGACAAGAACTATAGCCATAATGAATAACTATATAGTAGCAACCCAGATGTGTTGACACAGTACACATATCCTCGACCCAGTTTCAGATTTCCCTCTGTTATTTCAGAGCTCATGTAAAACTAAGAAATTCCTGATGCACTGGATGGCAGCAAGATTTTTATGCAGGTAAATTAGATGGAAGCTATTCTCAAGAACAAGAACTAAAAAGTAAGCACTGCATTTGTTTTCAGTATTTGATCAACGAAATTGAAGATGTCTAATTAATTTTTATAAACTTAAATTTAAACTTCCAGTACACACAACACAGAGTATATATACTCCTTGCTGATGCAGTAAAATTAGGTGTTTGCTATTCCGAAATTCACCTGTACTTGGCAGAACGAGGATCCTGCTCAAGATGGTGTTGTAGATAAGAAAGATCTTGGACATCAGTGTAGAAATCAAGGTTGAATGCTGCCAATCAAAAAGATGAATAAACACAACAGCAAAGAGATTGTACCAACTAAATGATGGTGCAGACATCAAATTCCACAAGCAACAATAACTGCAAAAGATTGGACAATGGAAGGATAATACCTAAATTTCCATAGTTCTCAATGAGGTCAATCTTTGACAAGACATTGATGTGTGGCAATTCCAAGTGTAGCATAGTTGACAGTGAAAGAAGCAAAGCACTCACATACTTCCCAGATTCACAGCATAAATGGGCATCAATAAGGTGCACAGCAGTCAGCTGCAGAACACAGAAAGAAAGGTTGAACAATCTAATTCATTGGCGTTAAGGTACTCTAGACAGAATCAAGAACAAGTGTATACCCTCAAGATTAGCTTTTTGATGAGTTTATTAATAACACTTCTTGCATTTGAGTGAAGGAAGAAAAGTTCAACTTCTCCTGGAAAATCAAATAACAGATAGTGATCTGCAGAAATGTTAAGATTTGCAAATCAGTAAGGGGCCCAAAAAGTACAATTTGAGCAGTGTGCGCGTTTGCCAAGTTCAATGCTCATCAACTATGAGTCTATAACTTTCAGCATTAAGAAATAGATCAATAATAAGCAGAAATAATATATATAGAAAAGACCTGAGGTGCAATCCCCAGAATAAAATTCTAACTCTGCTTGGATTATTAGTTTATTAGGATTCCCCATGTAAATAACAAGTATATACGGAGATTAGCTATTTATACGTTTTCCCATCAGAGTGCTCCGCGCTTTTAAGATAGAACCATTCTTAGGGATATTGCCACTGAAGATGGAACTTTATTGATTCAGGTAGCTATTATGTACTCACCTTCAATAAGAGGCTTTGATTTTTCCTCAAGCCAATCAATATTCTTCCCCAAGTAATCCATGCAATAACAAGCCCTAGCGTATATATTAACATCCTAGCATAAGCAACCATAACATTATAAGCAAATTTGACATACTTTAGCGTTGAACAAAGCTAGCGAGCTAGGGGCAACCTCCATTTGGGCCAAGCGGATGCTCAGCCATGACATCACTGAGTTTTATGAGGTCCTCGATGTTCACAGCACATTCATATCTAGTTAGCACTGTGAAGGACATATTTCAATTGTAACTGCAGGCAGCACACCAAGGCACAATTTGACAAGAGAGAAGTAAAAATAGGGAAAGGTGGATTTGAGAGCTCAAAGGGCAGAGGATACGGCAATGCATCATTGGCAGGGTCAAGATTCACAACTGCGACTTTCCTGCAACACAAGCAAGGGAGCACATGAACAAAATAATTCGTGTAAGGAAATAATCAACTTCACTTCTTTCCCACTAACTTTTACCCCAATCAAAGCAAAGATGAGGCGTCTAATTTAAACTCTATTCGCAACTTATAGAGGCTGCAACCTATGTTAATATGCAACTACTACTACTCGACACAAACAATCGAGTTCAGCACAAGAGGGTATTAACTGAATCACACAACACACAGCAGGTCACTGAACAGTAAGACAAGGTCAAGCACTTCGCTGGAGAAGCTTGCGGAGCATGCACTAGTAAGGAGCGAAGCGGCATACCTGCCGAGGAGGGAGAGGAACTGCGACATGCCGTTGCAGTAGGTGGTCTTGCCGGAGCCCGGCGGGCCGGTCACCACCTGCCCGAACACCATCCCCGAAGCCTCCTCTCCTCCAACCAACACCTCCCATCTATATACTCACCTACCTACCTACGACCGCGGCGCGGAGCAGGGTAGGGTTTTCGCCGGAGATGGCCGCGCCGCCGCCGGTGAGTCAAGCAGAGAGTTCTGGAAGCGCTTCCTTGCTTCTTGGGTGGATCGGCGGAATTTTTTTATTTTTATATTTTTTTTTACGATTTTTCAAAAATAAATTGCTGGCTCAAAATTTAGCAGATCTGGTCTTATATCGCCAGATGGGACGGCTATCGCCGGCTGAAACGGCGACAGGGAGGGCTTTCGCCGTTCCATACGACGATAAGGACCGTCGGTGCGGTCAAACCCCTTTCACCGCGGTCAAAACAAAAACCGCCGGCCCATCCGGCGATAGGCTGTCGGCGCCAGGGGCCCACGGCCCTTTCGCCGCCCCATCCGGCGAAAGGCCCTTTCGCCGTAACGGTCGGCGAAAGGCCCCATGCCTCGCCGTTTCGGCCGGCGAAAGGCCCCCGCCCTTTTTAACCCCCCGCGCGCGGCTGAGAGAGCTCGCTCTCTCAGCTTTACTGCCGCGCGCCCACCAGAGAAGGCCGCGCGCCCACCAGAGAAGGAAGAGGAGAGGAGAGGAGAGGAGAGGGAAGGGAAGGGAAGGGAAGGGAAGGGGAGGGGAGGGAAGGGAAGGAGAGGGCAGCGAAGCTCTGCCAGATCTACACTTCGCATCAGGTAAAATTTTATTTACCTTGCAGTCAATTTCATTTATGTTTTTAGATAGATAGTTGTAGATGCTAGCTTTTAGATATGAACTAGGTCATCGAAAAGTTTAGTTACAAGATTGTTTAGTTTATTTTTATTAGATATGAACTTGGTCATAGAAAAGTTTAGTTACTAGATCTAGACTGCTTTTGCTTAGTAAATTTAATTTTTTATACCTATATGTAGATGCTAGTTAGAACTAGTGGTATTATATTTTTAGGTTTGCATGGTAGGTAGTAATATTGTTAGTTTGGATTTGTAATCTAGAAAAATGAGTAGTATAGTTTTTTTATATGAACTATGTGATTCGAATAAATGTGAACGGTTTTTTTTTGTTATTAGATGTGAACCGCTACTAGCTATCTCAGTAATTTTTAGATATAACTATTTTATAGAAAAACTAATTAGTAATTTTATTTTTTTATAGAAATGCTAGTTATATGTCATAGAAAAAATAGTTAGCCCTGACTTTTACATTACATTTGTTATTTAGTTCTTAACATATGAGGTATAAAAAATATTTTCGTAGTCAGTGGTCACTCAATTTTTTTTAGTGACATTTATAGTTGAAATGAAAAAGTAGTTATTCACAATTATTAGTGCTCTTACGTATCATGGCAGGCATGTCAGAGAGTTTATTTTTTCAAGTGTTTTATGGGCCTGAGGAGGTTAGGTATGGTCCTGAAGGGGTAGACTTGTCTGAATTTAAGTCATTCACCAAACAAGTAGTTCGAGCAAGAGAGAGGAACTGGACCTCAGTTTGCAACTGGCTATTCAAGGCATTTGGACTTGACAGGGAGCAATTTGAGCTGTCAGTCATGGCTGTAGTAAGGTTTCGAATGGACACACCCCTGTTTTGGGAGTTGATGCCCCTTGTTGGAACCCAAAACTGGAGAGAGTATGTCAATATAGCTACCGAGCGTGGCTTACCACTAGTCTTGTTTGTTCAAGTTTATCAGAAGATTGGGTCTAGCAGTCAGCATCAAGATGACGACAATGCAATTACAGCCGATCCTGCCCAAGAAGATACTGAACAAGAGGAGGTAGATGGAGAACACGAGGAGGTAGATGTTGAAGACGCACCCCATGAACCAACCGGCGAGGCTGATGAGGGGGAACACATCCCTGAGTTAGTTGAGCAGGTTGAGAGGGAGGGGCAAGAGCAGTTTGATGGCATGGAGGGAGACACTTCAGATGAGGAGGATTGCTATCCTGTGCCACGCAACTGGGCAAGCTATGACTATTCAGCTCTAACTGTCAATGAAGGTGAAGCGGTGGATTGGGAGTACAGAGAGAATGAGGTTTCTGTCGGTGCAATGTATGCAAGTGGGGATGAAGTTAAGGAAGCCATAAAGCGGTGGTCTACACTATCTTTGCAAAGGCAGTTCCGAGTGGTGAAGAGCAGCCCAAAGGTATATGATGTGTGTTGCGTGCAAAGCAACTGCCCTTTTAGAGTTCATGCATTTAAAGGTAAGTGGACTGATTACTGGGAGGTGTCGAAATTGGTGGAGCATGAATGCCAACTTGAGGAGTTAAACCCACATCACCGCAACCTTACAGCAGATTTTGTGGCTCAATTCATGTATGCTCAGATCGTCGACAATCCCAGCTTCGAGCCAAAATCAATTATTTGTGCCGTGGAAGAAAAATTTCATTACAAAATCAGCTACAACAAAGCGTATAGAGCAAAGCAGAAGGCAATGGAGATGAAATGGGGGACGTATGAAGCGTCGTATAACAATCTTCCAGCCTGCTGCACAACATATGTTTGAGAAATCAAGGCAAGCTATGACT
>WEIB01000497.1:0-37641 GCA_015476505.1 Urochloa ruziziensis
TTTATGCATTTACCATGGCCAAAACGTTGAGATATCATCTCAAAAAAGAAAATAAAAAACAAAAGGACCTGTCGGCCGTTGAAGGGCCGACAGGTCCTTTTCCTCGCCAAAAACCCATTTCACGTCAACCTCTTGGCCTGTAGGTCATCTCACACCCTCCACGTCATTATATAGTATTGCCATGTAGTTTAGGCGTCTATTTAGAGGCCGATAGGTCCCTTCACGACCATTGTAGGGCCGATATATATCTATTTTCACAATTCCTAAATTTTCCACCTATTTTTCCGATTTTCCAATGAAATAATATTATTTTTAAAACGTTAATCTTTGGTGTGACTTTTTTCACCAACACGAGCACTTTGTTATATAACCGAATATATGCATTTACCATAGCCAAAAACGTTGAGATATCATCTCAAAAAAGAAAATAAAAAACAAAAGGACCTGTCGGCCGTTGAAGGGCCGACAGGTCCTTCTTCTCGCCAAAAACCCATCTCACGTCAACCTCTTGGCCAGTAGGTCATCTCACACCCTCCACGTCATGATATAGTATTGCCATGTAGTTTAGGCGTCTATTTAGAGGCCGATAGGTCCCTTCACGACCATTGTAGGGCCGATATATATCTATTTTCACAATTCCTAAATTTTCCACCTATTTTTCCGATTTTCCAATGAAATAATATTATTTTTAAAACGTTAATCTTTGGTGTGACTTTTTTCACCAACACGAGCACTTTGTTATATAACCGAATATATGCATTTACCATAGCCAAAAACGTTGAGATATCATCTCAAAAAAGAAAATAAAAAACAAAAGGACCTGTCGGCCGTTGAAGGGCCGACAGGTCCTTCTTCCTCGCCAAAAACCCATCTCACGTCAACCTCTTGGCCAGTAGGTCATCTCACACCCTCCACGTCATGATATAGTATTGCCATGTAGTTTAGGCGTCTATTTAGAGGCCGATAGGTCCCTTCACGACCATTGTAGGGCCGATATATATCTATTTTCACAATTCCTAAATTTTCCACCTATTTTTCCGATTTTCCTATGAAATAATATTATTTTTAAAACGTTAATCTTTGGTGTGACTTTTTTTATCACCAACATGAGCACTTTGTTATATAACCGAATTTATGCATTTACCATGGGCGAAAACGTTGACATATCATCTCAAAAAAGAAAATAAAAAACAAAAGGACCTGTCGGCCGTTGAAGCGCCGACAGGTCCTCTTCCTCGCCAAAAACCCATCTCACGTCAACCTCTTGGCCAGTAGGTCATCTCACACCCTCCACGTCATTATATAGTATTGCCATGTAGTTTAGGCGTCTATTTAGAGGCCGATATGTCCCTTCACGACCATTGTAGGGCCGATATATATCTATTTTCACAATTCCTAAATTTTCCACCTATTTTTCCGATTTTCCAATGAAATAATATTATTTTTAAAACGTTAATCTTTGGTGTGACTTTTTTCACCAACACGAGCACTTTGTTATATAACCGAATATATGCATTTACCATAGCCAAAAACGTTGAGATATCATCTCAAAAAAGAAAATAAAAAACAAAAGGACCTGTCGGCCGTTGAAGGGCCGACAGGTCCTTTTTCTCGCCAAAAACCCATCTCACGTCAACCTCTTGGCCAGTAGGTCATCTCACGCCCTCCACGTCATGATATAGTATTGCCATGGCGACGGCCATGAACTCGGCGGCGTGCGCGACGGCGCGGCTGCGCTGGCCGTTCTGGAGATGCTCCGATCCAACAAACCCTTCCTACAGCATCTCTCTGACCTACTCGACTCAATCCAAGCCTTAAACACCAACAACCACCACGGCAAGATCAACTTCCATGAGAGGGTGCTCACCCAAAAGCAGAGAACTCATACTGAGCAGCAGTCGCGAACTGAGCGTAGCTCAGTTGGTAAGAGTGTTTGTGGTGGGACCTAACCACCAGAATTCAAGTCCTCGACTTGGCATTGGTGCTCGTATTTTTCTAGATTTATTAAACGAGGGTAGACAGTAAATGAGGACAGGGTGGGCACCAGCAACATTTTTCTATGCAGTGTTTCTATATAGGCATATATTGTGTGTGCATTGCACCATAGAAATCATGTTTTTATTGATTTTGCATCAGGCAAACGGATGCAAGCATTACACCACTTAATAATATGGGCAGCAGCACTCATTTGGAATAACTTTAATATTGCAGTAGGCGGCCTTGCAACCTTTAATGCCATTCTCTGAGCAGACATCTGGGCACTCGTAACGTGAACATCGCCTTGATTGTGAAGGCACGAAGCATGCAACTTTTCGCGTTGGCTTGCAAGGTTTGCCCGGTATGCCTGCACAACCAACCCAATATAAATAAAATCAGTTTATTTGGTTATACAGTTAATGTTAGCATGCCCTGAGAATAAAACAATGAGAGCAAAAATACAAAGTAGATGGTAAGTGGTATACAGTTTCCAGCTTGGCAGGGCGATAGGATGCATGATATGATCGCAAGGGCGAGGAACAAAGCAGCCGTCAAGTACACAAACGTCGCCATACTGATCCTAACGAGAGACATGCGGAAGAAACCGGATTTTGCTTTTGCATGGACGAAGGGGAGTAACACTTTGTCTGTAGGTGGCCTGTTCGCTTCTTATTCAGCGCAGCGCAACAGATTTTTCTCTCTTACAGAATCAACGCAGTGCAGCGAAAATCAACGTACTTTTCAACACAGTGAAACGGAAAGGCCTGTGTAGGTGTTTATATAGAAAGACAAGAGACTTTTTACACATATTATGTAGCCACAATCTGTAGGCTGCAATATCTTTCCTCTCTCCTACACTATTGTTGGAGTATCTTTAGGCTGGGATTTTATATCTCTTCCGAAATCAATGAAGTCCTTTCATATCCTGCGCTGGTCTTTTGCTATCTCTTGAATATCCAGAGCAATCTGAAGTACAATTGCATCATTTTAGAAAGTTATGCCATTTATTGTTCTACATTAGTGCTTTCGCATCCAAAGATGATCTCTCTGATTATTTTGATAGAAAAGTCCCTCTCAGATACCCTTCAGTTCTGCTGGTCGTCGCTCCCTTCTTTTCATGAGGCGATTCTTTAGCACCAGTAGGGGAATTTCCTTTTCTTTGGCACCACACTATTCCTGGATGTGCGGCTGTGCACGTTGGACCGAGCTTTCATGGCCCATTTAGACCCGTATGGTCGCAAGGCCCAAACAGCGTGCGGCCCAAATCCTGGATCGAACACGCTTAGCTCTGAACTTGTCTAGACTTCTTCTCCAGATACTGCAGACATACTCGTAAGGTGTGTTTTGGATCCTTGGTTATCTAACCGAACAAAAAGACTTCGGTCAAAAGATTTTGAGTTTGATTTTACTGATTTAAGAGTAGTAAATGTAGACGAAAAAGGTGAAAAGTTACACTGATAGGTTGAAAATCTCAAGACGAATCTAACGATGGTAATTAGAGGGTAATTAATCCATAATTAGCGGATGGTACTGTAGGCATTACTGTTGCAAATCATGGATTAGGTAGGCTCATTAGATTCGTCTTGCGATTTACAGCTTATTCATGTAACTTCACCTTTTTTTTGTCTACATTTAATACTCCATGCATCTAAAATTCTCCTTTTGATGTGATGGGTGAAAAGATTTTATTTTGGAACTAAACAACGGCGAGGTTTCAAGGACCATCAAGAAGACATGTGCGCCATGAGGAACTGCGGCCGAGTTTAGTTCCAACAAAATTTAGCGAAAAGATTTTGGAATTTTTTTATCCATTTAGGAGTTTTAGGAGTAGTAAACGTACATCAATAATAAAACTAATTACAGGTCTCGTTTGAAAATCTCGAGACAAATTTAATAATAATTAAAGAATACTTAATCTATAATTAGCGGGATGGTTACTGTTACTGTTGCAAATCATGGATTAAGTAGCCTTATGTTATTAACATAAGAGACGAGAGTGCGTCCCCAGCCGGCAGTGAATGGACAGTAGTAGCGAGTAATTTGTGTCCATGCCTACGATTTTAGTAAACAAAAATATTAAACTATATTTTTTTTGTTTTCTGACGATGCAGCACTAAGCTTTTGAGCTTACCAAGAACAAACCAACACACCAATATCATACATCCACTTCAAAGTGAAATGCGAGTTCAAACCTGTTGTACATGTAATGTAAATTCAATACTGAAGAACCAACACAACAATGCAATGCGTACTCTACCATAACAGTAACCATAAACAACTCTATCGATGGCTTCAAAAAAGTTGAAGCCATCACAAAAAGACTCTGGAGACTGTTTAAATGGCCCAGATATGATAATGCAGTCCAGTCTGAATCACGGCACATCTTTCTCCCAATTTACGTCCCAAAAGGAACCAGAGCATTTGTATCCATCACCATTCGTCAAAGCCCCTCTCTATTTGCACCATCCAAAGCACGAGAACTTCTGCAAAAACGAAATGCAAAGCTCAATCAGACTACCGCACGATAACACAATGGGCAAGCAAAGGACATGGACAGGCCAGTAAAGTCTTCTCGCGCGCACTCACCGATGAGACGTAGCCGTCGTCGTCGTGGTGCTTGGCGCCGTTGCCACGCGCGGCGTCCTTGCCGCCGTACGCCGCCCCCGTCTTCCCGGCCTGGGTCTGCTTCTCCTCCCTCACCTTGTTGAAGATGTGCGTGTAGCCATCCGCCGACGCCGGGTTCGAGTCCCAGTCGCCGAACTTGGGCACCGCCGATCCCCTCGTCGGCTGCATCAGTAACCGCGCGCAAAATCCATCAGCTTCCAATCCATGTCAATGCAGAGCACCAACCACCAAGGGACCAAGAGCACTCAGAGCAGAGCTTCCTCACCGTCTCATTGCCGCGTGGCCCGCCCTTGACCCGAGACCGCTCGCCGGAGTTGGCGACGAGGCCGTACCCGCCGCCGCTCTCGGAGCTGTAGGGGTGCACGGGCGACTGCTCGACGCTGTACCCGCCGGCGCCGGCGCGGCCTCGCCTGGGGGGCTCGCCGCCGGCGTGGCGGTGGTAGGGGGACCCGGCGGCGCCGGCGTAGGGGTTGGGGGACAGCGGCGGCGCCGGCGCGTCGCTGGGCCGGCGCTCGTGCCTCGAGGCCGGAGGAGGTGGAGCAGGGGACGGCGATGACGACCTCCCGGCGTCGGCGGAGCGGTTCGGCGACGGCGCGGCGATCGAAAAGGCCTCCGGGTTCTCGGCGGGGTCGTTGGGGTTGATCATCCTGCCGCCGGCGCCCTTACCCTTGCGCGCGTTGTCGAAGTAGAGCGTGTACGGCACGTTGCCGTCGTTGTCCCAGTTGCCGAACTTGGGCACGTGCGCGTTCTTCTGCTGCTGCTGCGTGCACACAAACGTTCAATTCAGGTACAGAAGAATCACCTATTGCCGCCATCTTTCCTAACCACTTGAGCAAATGTAAGATTTGCTTATTGCGACACTTTGACACAAAACCTTACGATACGACACATCAAGCTGATAACACTAACACATCACAGCACAATTCTAATGCAACTTGAAATGTCGAATCTGTTTTGAACAGAAAAAAAAAGGAATAGGAAAGTGCTGACAGAGTCTATGTATTTTTTTGGTTCTCCTCCTCCTAGAGCGGTCAGCGGTCAGGATTGTAAGACCAGTTGCAATGGTACAACATGGATACCAAGTCAAGTTGACATGTTGGGGATAAGTCGTTTGGTGGCATGATCGACCAGGGAAAACAATCAAACGGCAGGAAATCAATCACACGCCATGACTTGCGGCCGTTTACACACTGAATGCGTGGACTAATCAACTGAACATTTGATTTATCTAAAAGGGAAGCTAACCACACGTTTCTACCTCGCCACATGTACAAATAAAGGCCAAACAGGACACGCTAGTGCAGTTGTTGGTACTTCAGGTTTGACAATTGATAAGCTTCTGAAGGAAGGCTGACAGCGAAGGTCTGCCTGGCTGACGCCTCATACGTTTACTTCAGTTTTCCAAAATGGAAAACTATTCGAGTCTAGAGCACAAGAGCATCTTACGTGCAGATATCGTTTTGAATTACAGCATTAATATGATTGAATCTTCATGCATAAGACTCTAAGAGATGTTGTATTGTATCTCGACAATGTCTAAGCAGGTAAGGGCGGCTAGTGTCAATCAATCAATTAAAATAAAGGAGTACAACCAGGACGTCGTATTCCAGTGAGTTAACCTGGCAACATCTCTAACTTTGTGCAGCTATCATCTACGAGATGAAAGGCTGTGAGGGTAACAGATTGTGATTGCCAGATATTTCGCAAGTTTCAGGGGCTCTGTCACAAATTTGTGGATCTCTACACGCCAAGAGATTGACCGGTTCAGCCAAGGAATGGGCTCTAGTTCTAACTCGGATGTGTTTACCAAGTGCTATTCGGTTGCTGCTCCAAATTAAAGAAGGTTTGTTGAACACATAGAATTGGCTTAGTACAGTAAAAATCACAACCAGCTCGAGATGCAAGGCACAAGTATTCATAGCGACCATCTTGTTCCTTCAGAAAATTCAGGTTCAGATATCGCACCAGGAAACCATATAGCGAGACCGGCACCTACTACTGAGCAAAAGACGAATCCAATTCCTTTCAAGCGAATCATGGGAGTCTTGTTCTTGCAAAAGACAAGATAAAAACTAGACTATGCTTCATCAAAATATAACCGAAAACTGGGCTTCACGGCCGACAGAAAACGGTAGGAAACATCGAAGGCTGTTGCCATGGAAGAAGAGTAAGGAGGAAGAGAGGAACTTACAGCCATGGCTTTCCCAGCGCCGATCGAGAAGAGGAAGAGAGAGAGATGAGGCCCGGGTGTCTCTGAAGCTGGGCTCTCGAACGGCAGCCGGCCTGCAACTGAAAGAAGGGGGATGGATTTATGCGGCTGTTTGTTCTACTGCCCCCTGGCTATATTAGCTTTGCTGATGGATCCTCCTCCCCAGAGCAGGCCGGCCGGCAGACTCCAAGAAAATGACGGGGAGAGGCCGCGTGGATTCTTATATACAAGGTGTCACGAGGCGCCACTTTCTTTCTGGTAGTACTTTTCTCTCGTAGCTCTCTTGCATTTCAATCCCTCAAAACCTTTGTGTGGCTTCTTGTTTTGTTGTGGAAATGTTGTGGCTTCTGCTTTGTCGTTTCTGATGTATACCAGCAGCCCCAGCCGTGATGAAGAAGCTTAGGAACACAACCACAATTAGATATGGCAATATTTCGTCAAGTGAAGACACGAAAAGCACAAAACTTTTTAGGGCTCTGCTTGTCGTTTCGGATGTATACCAAGCTCCAGCTGTGATGCAAAAGTTTAAAAGAAGTACAACTAGATATGGTCCAATCGAAACAACAACTTTTTTTTTTGCCCAAAAGATCCTCAGAGTTTACTGTTTCTACAGGAGCTGATCAAGACATAGTCATATTCAGAAAACTGGGGGACTGTGGGGGGTCTAATAGGAAAAGGCGAACTGAAACGTGACCGTTGACGGTGTTGACGAGCTCAACGCATAGAGCGCCAGTGCACCAGTCCACCACCACGCGGATTAACAAACGCTTGCGCTGGCGGGGCGGCCATCTTTGACCGCTCGCCGCTCGAGCTGGCACTACAATTTGCAGCGCAACCAACCAGAACCAACGACCCAAAGCGATCCTCCGAGTATAGAATTCCATATGGTCGGGTAGGATCTGTGGCACCAGGCATGACTAAAAAGCACGATACTAGCACGGTCTGAGGCCCGATCGACAGCGCTTAGGGCCAGCCTGGCCCGATAACCCCTTAGCGCCTGGGCTGCCATCCCGGCACGACCGACCCGAGGCACGACACGATTGGACCAACCCGACAAGCAGCCCGGTCTCAGGCACGATGGCGGCCAGACCGGGCTAGGGCCAGGCTAGTGCTGGGTGGTCGTTTGAAATTCTATACCTCCGAGCTCCGTACTCGTGAGCTGGATGCTCCATTCAGGTAGCTGCTTCCCAGAATCATCCCCTTCCCACGCACGCACGCACGCACGCACCTCAGCAAAGCAGAGCACCGCTCCTGCCGGCCGCCGTCGAGGCAGCTTCTGATGTCAGGGACTCACCAGGCTTTTTTTATATATATATACTTGACCGAAATATATTAAAACATTGAGAAAGCGGTACAAAGTTGTGGGAATTCTTCTCCCCAGGTACAAACTAGTAGCTCCCTAGCTACTACAAGCAAGTCAATGAAATGACTCGTGCGTAGATGCTCATCATTCTGAGTACAACGTGAACATAAAAGTAAGATGCACTCCAGCTGAATTAGACACGGGTGATGTCTCCATCAGGGGCGCTGGGCCTCCAAAGAAAGGTGGCCACGAGCCCACAACAAAGACATCGGAGATTTGAGATCTTAACCGTAGGTACGTAGTAAGCTTCACCGGGCTCAAGGCATTGACGCCGCATCTGCCAATGTTAAATCTGAGGACCATCTTCGACGGCTGTCGGAGGTCAACCCGAACACCGGCAGATATTTTGCCACTTCCGTGTCTGCTATCAAGAAGTGCTGAACATTGAGTAGCATTCAACTTTGTCTTGCCAAAACGTAGAACTGGTTGGCTTGCTTGAAGAAAGGCACCAGTAGCTTGGATACGATTGGCGGAGGTGACCTGATTTGGAGTCGAAATGATGCCAGCTGCAACGAGGTGACCTGATTCGGACTCACCAGGCTTTGCCCTCTGGCCCGCGACGCCAAGACCGGGAGGAGGCGGGAGGGTCCGGTGGGAACGCGCGCGTCCGCACCCGAGCGTCGTCCGTTATCCGTTTCCCTTGGGCTCTGTCGGTCTCGGCGGAGACGGAGCGCGAACGCGGCGGGATCACGAGTTCACGACGACCAACCAGTCCGACACGACCCGTTCCCGCAGGGTCGCAGGTGGCTCTCGTCGAGTACGTGTCTCTACGTACGAGGCCTCCCCGATGGGCTTCGGCTGGGAATTGGGCTGGTCGTCCCCCTGCCGGGTTGCTGCCGACCTCGCCGGCTCGCATCCTGCGCCGCTCGTTCGTGTCGGCCGGCCTCCGACCTCATCTCCGGTCATCCTCGCTGCCCCGGTCGCGCGCGGCGGCTTTGGCTGGGCACGCACGTCGTGTGGAGTACGGTGTACCCTTTGGGCCCTTCGGGGTCGGGGGCGCCGGTCGCCGGAGATTGAAAGCGTCGTCGTACCACGCGGTCCGACGCGGTGACGACGACGGAGACGGACGGACACGTAGTACACGTTTCGTCGTGAACGTACGACCGCCTGCAGACAGTCATCAGTCATGCAATGGTGCTTCACATTAATTAGTACTCTTTTACACGAGATCTCAGGCAACGCCCAGACGCAAAAAGTGTGAATTTTCGTCGTCATTACCGCCGATTTCTGTTGGGCCGTAGGGGAGGGGACGGACATGGTCACAGGGGGCAATACCTTGTTTATGTAACAAAAAATAAATTGTTGGGTGAACAACCTGCTAATTATGTGACCAACTCACCAGCTTCCTAGTATAGTAATGGAGCAGAACGACAGTTTCATTTTCCATTCTCCATGTACCGACTTTTGTTCCATTTGTGAGACAGGATGGTTGCGACATCGCTGCCATTGTACAGTGACAGCGCGCAAGAGCAGGGGTGTGCTGTAAATTAGGCCTACGGAGGCCTATTTTAAAATTTTTTAAACAAATGTGCATGGCATATAGTCCCATACTGCTGGTTTGAGATGGTGCAAGCCAACATAAATAGAAGAGCTCTCTCAGGTTATTGAATGAGTGACTGAAGGAGATAATGTGGCTTGGTCTACACAATACACGCACGCGCGTATTCGCGCTCCTTTTCGCGTCACAGTCAAGTTGGTCGGTCATTAGAGATAATTAACACGTAGTCAATGTCATAATCTCGATTTATGTGAGCGGTTACTACTGTCATTTAGTGAGGCGTTATTGTAGGCGATTGAGTCGACAGATCTGTTGGTCATCTCCTCCATAAGATGTCCTGGAGACGTTCAGGAACGGGTGCACAAACACCAGAATAACCCACGAACTTCATCTGGTGATTCTTTCTCCTTGGCGTGCACCGAGGAGAAGGGTGAACGGTATCTTTGAGCCGTTGCCGTCGTGAAGCCTGCACGAGGGGTGACAGTAAGGTTTTTGAGCAGCGCAACTGCGCGACCGTTCGATGCTGATCGTCTACGTTCTGCGCTGTCTCGACACGATTTGCATTGCATCGAGTCTCCACGAGAACGGAGCACTAATTTGTAAGTCTAATGGATTTACATCCCGTTTACTTCTGTTTGTTTCGGTTTATATCAATCTGTATACGAGTAGATTTGATTTACATAGCACTAGCATTGTTCTATATAATTTGTCTCAAATTAAAATTTGATAAATTTAGACACATATTTTCAACAGAGCGTGTAGTTGAGAATTGCTGTTTTACGGCCGAAACTTCTTTGCAGTTTTGCTCTCATCCGGCCTTTCTTTCACAACACGTGATTACCCAAGTAACAGACCCCGCTTCCCGTTCCCGCAGCCGCAGCCACATCCGCACTCCGCAGACCGCATCTGCATCTCGTCTCGCCCAGGCAGGCCGCCGCCTGCTTGCTGTGCTGCCGTGGCCGCTCGTCCCTCGTCTGCCCGCCAGCTCCCGTCGCCGGTGCCCCGTCTGCCCCGCTTGCACCGCCGGCGCCGAGCGCCGCTAGCGTTTGCTCCTCCTCTCTGCTTCCAATATGCCGAAGCGAGGTAAATGTCCTGCTCCTCTTTTCCGGCTCGATCTTGTGGTGCATGCTTTGCTGTTCGTCCTTGTGTAGTTTCGTATGCTGGTCAGGTGTTTTCGATTCGATGGTTTACCATTCTGACGCGTAAATCGTGCGTAAGGGCGGCCGGACAGAGCCGGGAGATGGGCTGCATTTGCATGCTTGCATAGCGGGCCTGGACCAGGCAAACAAAATGGGCCAAAATCTGGGGTTGGTTAATGGCGACCTTGGACAATTAGCACTTCGGCTTAAACAATTGTCTAAAAATTTGAGTACTAAAAAATTGGTTTTAGGATCTTGCCAAAAAAATATTAGGATAAGCCAACAGCTCCTAAAATATATCCCCAAAGGTAAACAATTGTCGCCACATCATTCTGGACCAGCATTTGATTTCCATGTTCACGTCTCACCGGAAATATCTTAATTCTTAGACCCCTAAGAATTCGACGGCACAGGAGAAGCCCTGTCGTTACGCTCCTATCGTCGTGCGACACGTCCTGCTTTGTTTTTTAACCGCCGCTACAGTTTTTGCCCGGAGCTCCTTTGCCTGCCACGCACAGCCCGCTCCGTTTGGTGCAACGCGACGGCCCATTCACCGCACCTTCGATCAACAAAATGAAGTTTGTTTCAAATCTGGGCCATGCTCTTTCTTGGGTTCATATTAGGCTTCGATTGCTCTGGGCCCGTCCGTGTCTCCGGAAGAAATTGCGGCACCGCCGTTGGGCCAGGCAACCTCCGTTCCTGCTCTTAGGTTTACGATGCCTTCGTTGGTGGAGTACTCCGCAAACCCTGTTGCCTGTGTCGGCGGCTCCTTCCGTACGCCGTTGCCGCTCCTCTTCGTCTTCGCCGGTAAGCCTTGCTTCTCTCCTTCGTATTCCGTTTCCTTTGTACTGCAAGCTTCTTTCCATTCCCTATAGCCCCTTCGTTCCATTCCACTCCTGGAGCTTATACGTTGTCAGTGTTGCCTCATTTGGAGGAGCCGCATCTTCAACGCGTTGCTGCGAGCGGCCACTGCGAATCCATGGCCGCTTCAATCCCCACATGATTCAATCGATTCATGTTGTATTTACTACAAGCTTCTTTTCCCCTCGCGTGCTGTACCGGGCGCCCCGTTGTCCGCTGGTCCTCACCGCCTCCTCTATTTTTTCTGTTCCCTTTCAGGTATTGCAGCAGCTTCCGTTTTTGCATTCGACGCCTCTCCTGCTCCCACTCCACTAATTCCTGCTATGCACTTCCACTAATTCCTGCTAGGTACGTTCTTCGTTGCTCCCTCTTTGTTTTCCCCTAAAATTTTCTCCTTTGCGCTGGCACTATTTTTACTGCGTATTAATTGTTCTTCTTCTCCATTAATTCATTCCAACTATTCTACCTGTTGTGTTAGTCGTCCTTTTGTACTCCTGTGGTCATGCCGGCCAGAAGGCCACTTCCTGCCCGTAAGCCTGCTTCCTCCCAGGCATCGTCATCTTCCCAGTCCTTTGCTCCTGCTGTGCGTCCCACTCGTGCTCTTCACCATTTGCGTTGTTCGTCACTGTCTCTCCGTGCGCGTCCTGCCCGCAAGACTGCTCGGCATACTCCTGATGATCGCTATGCCTGCGCAACTCTACTCTTGCCAGGGTCCTCCGAGGCTTTTGGTAGCGCTTGCTCTTTTACGTAGTCTAACTTCTTCCTTTCTGTGTTCAAACGTTCTTTGCATGCGTTGCCTGCGTCCTCACTTCTCCCAGGTTGCACAATTTTTTGTTTCTTTTTCTAATACCTTCTGCTACATCGTACTGCAGATGGCCTTCATGAACATCATGTTTCACCTAGGCGTATTGTATGCCGTCAGTACCTTCCTCTTTACTGTTTTTTGGCGCTAATTTCTGTCCTGTGGTACCCCGCTGTCAATCCAGTATTAATCGTGCTGTGTGCTTGACCCGCAATAAGATCAAAGCAGAGGCAAGGCAAGGTGTGTGTTTTGCTCTGCCACAGCGTGCTTCATTGTGTCTTGCTCTGTCACTCCTGTTGATCAGTTCTACCAACCCAAAAGCAAACTGCTCAACATGGCTCACAGGAGGCATCGACCCATCATAATAAACTTTCCCATCATCAGGCGCACTGGAGGTATTCCAACAGGAAACACATCACTGTAATCCTTGCACAAACGTCTTGCCTCCAAACAAAAAATTGCATATGCAGTACGCATCGCCACATTGGCCTCCCTTCCACCATCAACAACATCATTAAGCAAGCCAGACATAGGTTCTGCTGCTATAGCTCTTCGACGCAGGCTCTCCATATCTTCAAAATTAATGTCCTCCACCAAAACGAAGCACTCTTTCTTCAGGTGTGAAATAGCGGCACCGCAGGCGCCTTCCATAGCCTCATACATATCAAAGGCTTCATCACTTTAGAAACTTTTCACGCTTCAACAGAGAACGCACCACACGATGGCACCTCCATCTCGATCCAAGCATGCATGACATGATCTGATTCAAGAACAAATCCAAATCCGTACACTTCAAGCTGCAGATAGCCAATTATCTCCTTCAAAATAGCCCACCTTGATATAGGTTTACGAACAACCTGTAAAACAAAGAAATAGACACCCACCGCTCGACAGCACGAACGGCGCATAGATATATCATCCCACTAAAGATAAACACCATTGCAACACGTGCCTAACCGGATAACCAAAGCTACAAAACGGAAACACAAAAAAAAAGGATGTACACGACCCAAAAAAAAGGAACCACACACCCCATGACCGGAAAAAGGCCCAGCCAACGCTCCAATTAAATAACACTATACCAAAACCCAAAAAGGCCTGCCGAACAAATAACGGGACAGCCAACCAAAAAAGGCCCAACAACTGCTCGAATTCAAAACAGGAGGTCATATCCAATAACCCCAGACCTACAAAGCTCCGTACACAATTTACCGTCAAACTGCTATAATACACAACCAAACAAAACCACCTTCATCATGCACGGGCGCGGCGCAGCGCGCCTCCCATCCTAGTGTTCAATGAAGCTCATGAGCAAGCAGCCTCGTGGTGGCGCCGGCGAAGAACTCCAGCGCCGGCGGTGTCTCCTACTCGCGAGCGGTGCCGCCAGGCCTACTCCGCAGGCCGCAGCTGCGCGAGGGCCTCCGTGTCCGTCCCTGCAGCTATTGCCTTGCCTCGCCTCAAGCCCTCAAAGCCGTCGAACCAATGGTGTCTCATCGGATCTGCACCTCGCCACAGAAAAAGCGACGGCCTGCAGCCGCTCCCGGGCAAATTGAGGGTGCCAGGGTAAAAGTAGCAGTGTAAAAGGCCAAAGAATTGTCCACGTTCAATTCATACCGAAGCTCGAACATACTCTTATTTTGTTTAACGTGTACTGAAACAGGTAGTGGATATGGGCCAGCAACTGAACACTTGAGAGTTTAGATGAGGGCAAAGCATCCTGTTGTCGAGTTTGCACCGCTTCTGTTTTCCTTGCATGTACCTGCGAGCATATCCATATACGCAAAACAACGATTAGGGAGAATGTATGAGACAGCAAATCAATTCCAATGATTCACCTAGTAATAAGCACAATAGAAATAGAACAGCAAATACAAATCAAGTAGCCATGTCCACAACTCTAGTTACAATTTCAGCGATGTTGCCATTACAAAAACTTTTCCACTCCCTAGTCCCTATCCATTAGAACAGCACAAAACATCCTATGAACCAACGGGCCTGACCCAAAAGAGTATATAATAACAGTAGTTAAATCGCAAAGGCCTATTAGACAGTTCATCCAAAGAGAGTGAGCCAGTCTGTCAACGCACCTGAAATCATTATCATGCAGCACCTCATGAAGCCATCCGTGTTAATCAAACCTAAAATCACATGTCAGTTCCTTGAAATAATTCCATACTTATATTTAATAAACTAAATAAATTGACTACCAAAACTTTTTCACTTTAAAGAACATTCATGTGCCATGCACATCATACGCGTGATCGAGGTGGACCTTAACAATACATTACTTTGTCAAGCATAAAGTTCTATTTGCCTAAGGTTGGGGAAATAAGAGTGCCGTGTTATAGTTTGTACCTGCTCAGAAGTGTCACAGAATCCTACAGGCAAAGTGATACTTCTCTTGCTCCGCCTGATGAGATCATAAACTTCAAGCTACAAGATATGAAGGGATGTAAATATTAATATTTTCCCCTATTTTTCAACCATATATGTTAATATTGACATTTTTATATCATTATGACTTCAAAGATACCTTCAGATATACCGTGGAGCTTGGATTCTGCAGGAACTGCCAACCAAGAGAGAGAAGATAATCTTCCAACTGCCCGCAAAGAGACCATGTAAACCATAGTTACACCTAGATGAAAAATGTACAAAGGTAGCATAATAAACTTGATATACAGAATTTTTCACCTGAGGTAAAGTTAGGCCATGCCGATCATCGAATGAAACAATCACGTCTCCAGGTAAAACCCCAAGACTCTCAGCAGCAGAGTCATATGATACCTAGAGAGATCAAATGATAAAGTGTTACCGAATAATGACAATTGTATACAGACTAAATAAAGTTATACACGAACAGAACAGAGGAATACCACGTCTACGATGTAACCACTGTCAATGTCATAGTCATCATAGATCTCCTCCTGCAGTGACACATTCAGCAGCTCCATTGTCCTCACACCCAAACCATGTACGGGGCGAGCAATACGCCTAAAATAAATTGGATTTAGCAAACAGAAAGTAAAACTGGAACTACAAACACTTGTTATCAAGCCAAAGACAGCAGCACTATAGAACTAGATCATTGCCTTTCAAACGATATAGATATAAACCAAGAAAAAGATAGATAAGGCTAGTCCTAATTCAAGCACAATAACATCTTGCGTGCTAGATTCGATAAGGAACCCATTTTCAAGGGAAGTTCTTTTGTAAATTGCAGATACTTGTTCATACCTCAAACCCAAGGTTTACCAACTATTGGCATTTCATACCATGTTTGTGAACTAACAATGCAAACGTGTCCCAAGTTTTACAACATACCATTGCTCCATTACACTCAGGCTCCAATAGGTGGGGGCTAACTCATCTAAGCTAGCAAGCCAGGGCAGTTTTCCTATGAACTAACCACATGCACTCCATTACTGGGTTAACACCAATAATTTATGGCTTCTACTTCTCAAATTCATTAAATATAATGCCATATATTTCACTTAAGTGGACATTGGTTGAGTTCAAAAACCATTGCAGCAACGCAAATGAGATACTAAACTGGCATTAGTTGAGTTCAAACAGCATCGCAGCAACAAAAACAAGTTAATACTTAATATCCTATCTGCACTTTGACTTCAGTACATTTGGGAACGGCAACAATGAAAATGTTTAACAAACCTGAATTTCAACCACATCTCAATGCATGTGATGACAGTTGAGATAGAAATAACAGCAGGATCTGGGCTATGTTGAAATGCCATCCCTGTGACATTGCCATCATGGTCAATAACTGGTCCTCCATTGCCACCCTGCAACAAAGAAATGCTACTGAGTTATCTGCACAGTTAAGCAACAGTACATTATGACATAGTGATGTATTTATCACCTCGGGGACTTCACAGCTGAGAAACATCTGGTAGTTGCGCCCTAAATAATTTGATTCCTCTAACCATAAAATTTCCCCTTGCCTAGCCATCAATGATGACTCTTCGTCCCTAGACAACAGAAAAACCTCCTGACCATAGCTTGGACCAGATCCAATAGAAGGGCACTGCAATGGGAAGTCGAAGGTGATCTCTAGTAGAGCAATATCATAATGATGATTGAAGAACAGAAGTTGTCCTTCCACGATGGTCTTTTTCGGTAAGCCAACATATAGCTGAAAGATGAACTTTGATTAGATATAGTAAAATTGTGCCAAATTGTCAAGACTAGACTAGGTGCGAAATAAGAGCTGGATAATTATGGTCAGGCTGAGCTGAGCATTGTAGCACATTTAGGTCGTGGAAAGGGAGTGCATAAGCACGTCAGGAGATTATCCTCATGTAAACTGACAAAGCAAACTACGACTAAAATCCAAAAAAGAAAATAGCAGGCAGGCATAGTTCAATAGGCGGCATAGTATCTGTAATGGCTGGGAAGTGGACTGAAACACCAATAAAACACGATGTCTATAAAACAAAAGGTAACTTGGCCCAATGAGAATACCATGAATTCCATTCAAAATTCACATGTTATTCACATGAATTGCTAAAGTGAAGCAGTTTGTGCTTATGGTGATTGATACAATGTATTACGAAAAGCACTTTGCATGCTCCATGAATAAATACATATTGAGTTTGTTCGTACCTTGGGTACAGGATCAAGTAATCTACCCATGCTGCAGACGATATTTGCACAAGTCGCTATTATCACACGCTTCTTCTCCTCCTCTTCCCACTGTCTAATGATGATGCCAGAGCATTGTTGTATCTTCACCCCACCTGCAAACACATATTGCGTTATCATCAGCTATACTGAATTGATTGGGTAAATCTTGCTACGAGTTTATCAGCCAATATATACCATGCCCGGTGGAGGAAACACTGACAATGGAGCGTGCCGCTTTGCGGACCACTGCCTTGTCTCTTCGGCTCTGAACCGCTTCATCGGTGTCTGGGTCCTTGGGCTTCCTTTGAGTAGGAAGATCATTACGAGGGTCTAAAGAAGGCATGATAGAAGTGGTGGCCAGAGTTAGTGTCTGATCTTTTCCCCAAGATGCTAGTTCTATACCATATATCACAATTCTCAAACGCAGCATGCAACATGTAAATACAAATCTAGACTCCCAATACTTAAGAAAATAGTGGAGCTTCAATTAATAAAAAAAGATGGATGCATGCATGCTGTCACCACGGTTTAGTGGGGGAAAGGAACTCATAGGTGACTTTAAAACTACAAAGAAAAACTGTTTTCTCAATAGGACTACTATGTTTTTAACAATTTCAGAATTTGAATATCCAATGAGCGCCTAGTTTGTCAAAATCAAAGCGTTACTGTAGTGTTCTTCCGAAAAAAACCCCTAGATGAGAAGGATTAGAAATATGGTGATTTCTACCCCAAAAAAACATAAAAAAGGCAAATCCAATGCAATTCAGAAGGTAACCTTTTGCAAGAATCTCGCCGATTCTTCTGCACTCCTCGTTCCACTTCCGCACATCCTTCGACTTGCCGGACTTGGGGTACGACGGGTAGCGAGGACGGGGCGGCGGGGTGCTTACTGGGACAGCAGGTGATGAACTTGAACCCCCTCCTACTGTTGCAGGTGATGCAGCCGCCGTCTTCCTCAGCTGCGTGACGTCCTCTGTGTCTGTGTTGCTCCCACCCACGAACTCCGTTGCCCCGGCCTCAATCTTCTTCCTTTTATTGGGAGGCCGCCCCGGATCTCGGGAATCTTCTCCTGATGCGCCGGCCAACGGCCCCGGATTGCCCCCATTCGCCGACATAAACGGCGGCTAGTCCCTGTCTGTCAACCTGACACCGCTCGCCGGACCCGGTTTCAGCTCCCTTGATCTAGATCCCTCTTCGATTTCGGGGCCTCCTCTCCTCGCCGCTTCAACCAACAAAGACTGGATTAGAAAAGGTGCTTCGGTAATTCTATATTTATGTAAAATCGAGGCGAGGAAGTACCTGATGTATGGTAGAACACTAGTCGAGCTTGAATCCGGCACGAAATCGGACTCCTCTTTCTAGCCTGAATCCTCCCGTTTCTGGTTCGGCGGGGAACGGCGGGGGAAGGAGAGGCGAGAGGCCCGCCTTGGGGTTGCGGAGTCACTGTGCAAAGGAGAGAGCAAGCCCGTCTCACAGACAGAGAGTGAGACAGTGTGCAGTCAGTCGGTTTCATGAGTCATGACATAAACTCATCGTCAGGTCCTAGCGCTCGTCTTTGCGAAATGGGTTGGGATTATCTATTTTCTTGTATTGTAAAGAGCGAAAAATTCGACGGTCATATAAATTTTACTAGTAAAGGGCACGTGTTTAAAAAATGTACAACAATTTTATGTCACTAATACTGGGCATAAAAAATGTGCAAATATCACTGACAATTAAAATTTTTATATATACAGAAAATATAATAAACAATAATTTGATAGTTTTAGTATTATTTTCAAAGAATATATGAGACACAAATTTTAGATTTGGTACCTAACCATTTGTCACAAATTAAAATAAACAATAATTTGATAGTTTTAGCATTATTTTCAAAGAATATATGAGACACAAATTTTAGATTAGGTAACTAACCATTTGTCACAAATTAAAATTATCCAATATTCCTCCTTTTCAGATAATTATTCATATAATTTGCACCGCATAAAAACATTTCAGATCCATACTCACAATTTACAAAAGCACAACTTTAATGAGTATCACACCACTCTGTGAAATTTATCAGCTAATCGGTGACACCTACTGGTTTGATTGCAAACAAGAACAGTAACTTTACATATTGGACAAGACAACTCTCCCCTCTCCTGAAGTTCTGAGCAGGATGTGGCGGCCTGCTCCTGCCCCCAAACCCAATAGCCCCGCCCCTTATTACCGGCCTCAAGCGTCAAGTCCTCCATCAGCCATTATCCACCAAATCATGTGGCGCTACTTGGTTTCAGACAGGATGCCATATGTACTCGGCAAGAAGACAATCACTGCTCCTTCTGCAACAACCGCTGCCGGTTCCATCGCATCATTAGGCCAGGCTCTGGTTGTTGATTAAGATAACCATATATGATTTGATCCGACGACACCTCATAAAAACAAAGTTTACAATTAAACCCCAGATAGTCTCTTGGAAATTCATGCATACTATAGAACGATACTCCTCTGCTTTCAGAGTTTCTTTCCAAAACATAAAAAAAAAAGAGTGTGCAAGTTACCTGAAATGATGTGTGAAAATACCTTCTGCTGCATGTGGTGGCCAGTCTTACCTTCGACGGAAAAAAAAATTCGGTCAGTAAGAAGGAACATGTTCTTTCATGCAAATGTTTCTTGTCGGTGATTCATCAGTCTATCCAAGCTTAGCTATATTCCTCAAGATCAACAACCTTCATGAAAAAAAAAAGTGAACCAATACCAAATGAAGTTACAAGGTTCCCTAGAACAGAACAAACTGGTTGGTCAACGAAAAAAGCAAATATTAATAATATTGCCACACTGGGCAGATTACAAAGGGATTCGGTTAAAGAAGATTACAAAGAAAAAAATCATAAAATGCATGGAAAGGCATGCTCGTAATGCCTATCATGCCCAAGAAGCAGTTGTATAAACAATGTTTTGTGCAAAGTTGGTTTATTCAATCGATTAAGCAAAAATACTAAATCGTTAAGTTTGGAGAAACATGATCTTTAAGTCGAGAGATGCACTTACCCTGTAGTCGTTCCTTTGATCCGCAAGACATTGTTCATGCCCAGAAGACAACATCATAAGCCCACACTTCATCCTTATAAAGTTTGAACCCCTACCAGATAGCTTAAAATGCTCGAGGAGTATAGGACCTTAAGTTGACACTGTCAGTGCAGCCTTCTTTATTTGTAGAGGAAAAAAAAGTTTATGAAAGTATAAATCAATGAAAGCAACAACTCATTGTTTCTGAATGTTAACGCAGCTTAAGATCATTACCATGCACCAAAAGAGGGGGTACATTTTTGCTATTGAAAGCAAGATAAATATCGCTTGATCCACTGTATCTGTCCAAATTGAGCTTTTGAGTCTCTGAAATAAAAAAATTGTCAAACCAAATGCATTAGAAGAAGCTCCACCATCCATGAGCCTGAAACAAAAGTGAAGGACAAGAAACTATATGATAGGGATACCTGCTTGCTAAAATCAAACAGATGCATGAGCGCTCTCCATCACTCCATATGTAGGTGTGTATGAGCCGAATATCACTATACCAGGTTTTCCCTTAACCAACAGTATTGAAGCTCCTGCTGTATAAAGACCAATTTCTCCCAGAAAATTCAACCCAGACCACCACCATGTATATGGATCACAAGATCTCAAATCTGACAAAGGTATAGTTCAACCAGAACTTGAAAGGCGAAAGTTTGTTTGCTGTAGAAGTTCTGTCAGATCATCAAACACTTTTATGGCAAGTAAGTAATATCCAGATTTGATATAAGGTATTTATTTCAACCCATCAAAATGGAAAATAGCAGATATTACTACTCAAGTATATATCTAACATGTGGCTGATTGCCGCAATCTGTCGAAGCTGAGAGTTCTGCGAATGTAGATAGTTGTCTGCAAGGCATACAAAGCACAGGCTGGAAAATTATTTCAGGACTCAGATGTATAAGTAATAACTTAACAAAAGAAAGATATGATAACTCATTTCCCTTCTTGAACTTGAAAGGCAAGACATAATCAGGAGTACTTGACCCAATAAAAAAAGTTATCTTCAGAAACACAATTGAAACTCACTTGTAGCACTTGTCACTAACTGTGCTGATAATATCAAGCAAAAGTTGTATACAAAATGAGCAGTGAATGCAAAGGATACCTATGACCATGATCATACAGAAGAGCGTTAACTTCTCTTCCATCGTTGTTGGTTAGAGGTGCAATTAGTTCGGAAAGATCCTGCAATAAACAAGTATGAAATGCGTTATGTACCAATGACCCTACTGTATGAAAAGCTAATTAATGCAGTCACAATCAATATGCCTGTAAACTACCAAAGCAAAGCCAATCCTGTTGAGGAAAACACTTGTGGACAGTACAACCATGGCCTTGTTTAGTTCACGAAATCTTTTCGTGAAAATATTTCGGGTTTTGATTTTACCGATTTAAAAGTAGTAAATGTAAACAAAAAAGGTGAAAAGTTATATGGATAGGGTGGAAATCTCGAGACGAATCTAACGATAGTAATTAGAGGCTAGTTAATCCATAATTAGCGGATGGTACTGTAGCATTACTGTTGCAAATCCTGGATTAAGTAGGCTCATTAGATTCGTCTCGTGATTTACAGCCTATCCATATAACTTTTCACCTTTTTTGTATACCTTTAATACTTCATGCATCTAAGATTCTCCTTTGATGTGATGGGTGAAAAAAATTTGGATGGGAACTAAACACGGGCTCAGCTTAGATGAGGCAAATGCATGTATAATACAAAACTAGGTGTCCGTTGCTGCGAGATTCGAAAGAGTTTTTCGATAAACTATGAATCACTGTTTTTGTTTAGTTGCTCGTAAAAATAGTGCATTTGTAAAATTACCCTGAGAACCACATGAGTTATCTCTTGATGACAATCATAAACTTTTATGTTAATTTTGAATAGATAAGAAAAAATAATAAGATATACATCTAATGAATAGAAAATGTGCACTACATAAGAGAGAAATATCAATTAATGCATCTTAGTGGACTTTAATGCATCTTAGTGAGAGGTGATGATGTGGCTTCATGAGAGTTAAGAGAAATCCTTAGTGGTGATTCCGCGAGCGTTGCTGCGGGATTTGAAAGAGTTTTTCGATAAACTATGAATCACTGCGGTTGTTTAGTTGCTTATAAAAATAACGCACTTGTAGAGATTACCCCGAGAGCCGTATGAGTTATCTCTTAATAAAAAACATAAACCTTTATGTTACTTTTAAACAGATAAGAAAAATAATAAGATATACATCTAATGAATAGAAAATGTACACTACATAAGAGAGAAATGGCAATTAATGCATCTTAGTTGGATATTAATGCATCTTAGTAGGAGGTGATGATGTGACTTCATGAGAGTTGAGAGAGTTGAGAGAAATCCTTAGCGAAGATTATTTAGGTAAGTTATATATAGATAAATGCCATTAGATTAGTTATTAGAATATATATTTTTATAATAAATTTATTTGGAGACACAAGTGCTAATACTATTTACTGTAAATTTAGTCAAACTTGAACTAATTTGATCGGGACAGATCCTATAATTATATATATTTTTTGTGGATTGAGGGAGCACAAGATTGTTCATCGCATAATAAGTACATTCATAGGCCGCGAGAAAAGAGCGTTACCAGAGAGCACCAAGTTACTGTTCACCAACAGAAAGTTAACACCTGTACGTTGCAGTAGTTTTGTGTCCAATTCAGCGGTGGAAAACTTTTGACTCGGGAAGGCTGTCCCACTGCATTCACGACGCGTGCCCTGTTAGCGGCAGCGTCGGCCGGTGCAAGACGCATGTGTGGCAGCGTGCGCGGCAGTCAGGGAAGGCAGCTGTATATCGTCAGTGTGTGCTCATGATTTCTCTCACGGTGTCAAAGATCCATACCATGTATGTTCCTTCACATATGATGAACTACTGTTCTTTGCATGGCGTGATTATAGGTTCTGCTTTATGAATCAATATTGTATTATTGGTGGAGCTTACTTTCACGTTGTCATACAAAATTATAGGAAATTTTGTATCCAATGTAGTATGTTACCTCTTATGCCTGAAGAAAAGCGAGCAAAGATAGTAACTCTGTTTCAATCTAATCGATCACTGACGCGTACTTCATTTTTTTTATCTTCCTCAGGCCTCAATCGGCTTGCAGATTATGTTACCTCTTATGCCCGAAGAAAAGCGAGCAACGACATCAACTCTGTTTCAACCCAATCGATCACTCACGTGTGCTTCATTTTTTATCTTCCTTATGTCTTAGCGGGCTTGCAGATAAAATCCTAGGCCTGGCGCAGCATATGTCAAAGGTCAGAGGCATCATCAGTGTGTCCAAAAAAAAATCCTGCTCCGGCGCTCAATTCCTCTCACCTCAACTAAAAAAATTCCTTAGGTCCCAACAAAAAATTGATAAAAAACATGCATGCACAAACTAAAAAAATCATACGTGTTTTTTCTTTCTTTCTTTTTCCCAAAACACGCACAGACGCCACAAACACACACATAGACATGTAGGCACGCAATCCTATTCCTATGAACACTTCCGAGAGATTGAGGCGGCTGATCCTCGAGATTGACGAAGTCACCACTAGCGCATCATCTATCGAGGGGCACGTCGCCTACCATTAAAAGAATAATGTGGGTTAATTCACACACACATTGATATAGGCACGCAACCCTATCTCTATAAGCACTTCTGAAAGATTGATGTAGCTGATCCTCGAGACTAATGAAGTCACCCCTGCTCTACTCTGCTCTGCTATGCGGAATGGTGATGTTAGGATGATGTAATCTGAGTATTTTAACACAACAAAAAAGAGAAAAAGACATAAGGAATACATGTGAAATACACATAACGATGGACCCCACGTGAGTCACTTATAGATATTCAATTTATTTTGCAGTATAAAAATGAATAAAAAGATACTGTAATTCATTTCCTATTAAAGGATTAATTTACTATTAAATATCATATCTACCAAAGTAATGATAAAAATTGTAGAATACATTTTTCTAACATGTCTCATAAAATTTGAAGTTAAAACAATTTGTGCATAGAGAAACGAAAAGGACAAGTTGTATTAGAGAACAAATTAAACTACAAAATAGTTTATAGGGTTATGTGGACTTTGGCTTTTCTAATTATTATCGTAACATTTTCGGTTACTCTCATCTTATTGGTTTGGTACATATACATGGATGATGAATTATTTAGATGGCATGGCTGTTCAGTTACTCTAGAAAAGTTAATTCTTATATACTATAAAAAGGGCAACGATTCTTACTATAATCAATGAAGTCCCATTTTATTGTCAGATGCGAATTTTAAATATTCTTTATTAGAAAATCCGTTAGGTGTATAATAATGTGCTCTATTTCTTACTCGCCAGTGTCTCCAGGGCCTACGAAATGCAGTAATTCTTCTTTATTCTTCTAATTGAAAGATTGGGCTTACTATAATCAATGAAGTCCCATTTTATTGTCAGATGCGAATTTTAAATATTCTTTATTAGAAAATCCGTTAGGTCAATAATGTGCTCTATTTCTGAAATGCATTAATTCTTCTTTATTCTTCTAATTGAAAGATTGGGCTTACTATAATCAATGAAGTCCCATTTTATTGTCAGATGCGAATTTTAAATATTCTTTATTAGAAAATCCGTTAGGTCAATAATGTGCTCTATTTCTTACTCCTTCGCCAGTGTCTCCAGGGCCTACGTGGCAAACGGATGCTGAATATAAAGAAAACGAGGATACCGCCAATATAGTTACGAGCGCGGCAACGCGCGCCGATCCTCCTAGTATATATTGCGTTCTGTCCAACTCACTGCACCGTAGGGCTCCGTGTCCTCGATTTTTTTTCCTGGTGTTGAACGCTTTGGATACTTCTAACATTACAACCTGTTTTCTTAGCTTCTTCGTGGAGCAGAGAATATGCCATTCTGATATCAGTTTTTCCTCTCCTCTTTTAGTTCATGTAGCAATAGTGGAATTCCGACCCTTTTTCGTTTATTGAAGTTTGTAGTTTAAATCGTTTTGATACTTTAATATGGTTCTAGAGAAACTAGTGAAATTTTGCTGTAAATAGGGCAAATAAAAATTGCTGGAAATTTCCGAATTCAAATCAGATTGGATATCAAGTGAATCCAAATTATACTAAAACATAGAATGGACAAACTAATATCTTGTCAATACATCGCCGGGAGGAGATAAATAGGAGCTAAGATATTTCAGCAGCGAAATATAATACAGAGAACGTTCCATCACCATATGAAGTCCTCAGCATTGATCAACCTGAAACCCCACATGTCAGATATTGTGAAACATGTAATCCGTTTAGCGCTAACGCGAGCCTCCTGTTGAATCTTCTATTCCAGGACTAACAGGTCTTGGCCCATGAAAGCCCATATTAGCACAAGTAAGCGTTGTCCCTTTGCCCAGCCCAGCCTGAGCCGACAGAGCGACCAGACTCTCCTCCCACGCGCGCAGCACGGGCCACGCCGAGCGCCGCCTGCATCCTCTTCGCCGGCGATGGAGGAGGTGGGAGCGGAGATTCCTCTCCCGAGGGAGAAGATATCTATTAGACTGAACAGGTAGTGAAAATCTTGTCTTTGTCTCGATCGCGTGTCGGATGGACTCGTCTGTGAGTCTACCATCTGATTCCCGGATTCTCTGATGCGGTAGGGATGGAGAAAAGCGAGGCAGTGTCGTGCTCGTGGCCACTGGGAGCTTCAATCCTCCCACCTACATGCACCTGCGCATGTTTGGTAAGCTTCAAAGTTTGCTAATTTCTGCTCCCTCCAGCTTGTGAATGGGGATCGTCCAGTCAAGCATTTGTCCTCCCTGAGTTCCTGTTTCCGGCAGAGCTGGCTAAGGATGAGCTTCAGCAGCGAGGGTACTGTGTGTTGGGTGGCTACATGTCTCCGGTGAATGATGCGTATAAGAAGAAGGTACATTGTGATCTTGCTAAATGCATATGGAACTATATATCATTGATGTTCTTGGAACTGAGTTCAGATTTAAAGCTGTTTAGGACCTCTTACCAGCCGCTCACCGGATCCGTTTTTGTGAACTTGCATGCAAAAGCTCATCGTTCGTGATGGCTGACCCATGGGAGGTAACTTGATGCTCTCACTCATAAGTTTCTTTTTGTTTTGCCATGTACAATGTGGATATTTGCCATTTGGGTATAGCAAGAATATACATACCAATGCTTTGTCCTTCATAGGCAATGCAGAAAGGTTATCAGCGCACTTTGACCGTTCTTTCAAGAATTCGGAACTCTTTGTGCAAGGATGGTTTATCTGATCAAGGTGTACATAAAACCTCATCACCTTGTTTTCCTCATTCTGTTAGTGACATAATTTTCTTTCAGGCAGCCTGAAGGTAATGCTTTTGTGTGGTTCTGACTTGCTTGAGTCATTCAGCACTCCAGGAGTTTGGATCCCAGATCAGGTTAAAGTCTTCAACTTTGCTAACAATAAGAAAAAACTTTTGCACCTCTTTTAGCAAAATTATGATGTAATTTTTATTTGCACATTGGTTTTCCTCGTGAAGCAACTTACCTTGATGACACCTACTTTTCTTTCCAGGTTAGAACCATATGCAAGGACTTCGGTGTTGTATGTATACGCAGAGAAGGGAAAGATGTTGGGAAATTGATAGCTGGCAGTGATATACTGCAAGAATGCAGGGTACAAACATGCAGTCTGAGGATTTAACATGGAATCAAAATAATTTCTTTAATGATGTTGTTCGTGTACATCATTTCTGAACTCTTTTTCAGGATAACATCGTTTCGGTCGATGAAATTGTGCCAAATCAGATCAGTTCATCCAGAGTAAGGTATCGATCCTGCAGACATTTGTTTGTGGATAATTGAAGCGTCCCCACTTAAGTAGAGACTAAATGTGATACAAATATCAGTCCCAGGAGGCTGATACACATTTATTCCACAGATGGTTCAGTCATCGTGCGACCTCAAAGGGGCACGGTACTCGATACAGACGATAACAGAAATTAAAAGTACAACAATACATAACCAGAGATAGACTATGACTGGGTCTAGCCCTATCTCGACGAGGAACAGCGGAAGCATCTTGATAGGAACCACACCACAGGCAACGTCGGGTGCGGACACGACCTCTACTCGAACTCCTCAGGGACAAAGTCCGGATCTTCTTCTGTTGCAAATAAAATAGGGGTGAGTACAAACGTACTCAGCAAGTCCAACCAAGTCCACGGAGGGGATATAAAGATTATGCACAGGATAATTCAAGGATACGGCCAAGGTTTAATTTGCGTAAAAGCTGGATTTTATGCAAGGGTTTATTTCAAACAGGTTTTCGTAAAAGCAGATTTTTAATAACAAGTGGGTTGATCCTCCACAAAGGATCCACATTTTATGCTACCGGACTCCCCGTCCGCCGTAGCTCGCGGCACACCTGCCGGACACTTTCCAAAAACACTCACACCAAAAGAACCCACCATTTCTCAACACTAGTTTCAGGCCCAAGCCGTGACTCATCCAATACCGTGGATACGGCTATTCGAATAGATTTTAACTCTGCAGAGGTTGTACACTTAACCCACCCCAACGGTTTCCGCAACACGAACACCGAAATGTCGGCGCGGACCTGTCAAAGCCATTACCACACCTTAGCTAAGCCGGTCTAGCCAATATGGAAGCAACCAAGGGGTCCATGTCCTCCCACGAGGCATGACCGGGACGTAACTCACATAGATCGTACTCCTGCTCCTTGTCCTCCCATTGCTCACAGCTCACCCATTGGCTAACCGACCAACTAGTGGGATTTATGCTAAGCCGTTGCCACATACAACGGTAGGGCGGTAGCACTAAACTGGGCCAGGCTAGATGACGATCAACTCGGTCCTTAAAATAATGACAAGATGGATATCTTCACATCCCGCTCAGCCACACAGGCACGAGCTCACCAATTTGGTGTTTCACACAGAACACACCATCCATCCCATCGGTTCCATCATTATTTTATTTTCACCAAAACCCACCCTTTGCTTTTAAACACTCACACCATTCTTTATTTTAAAACACATGAGTATTTGCAATATGATAGCGGTAAGAGTAACAGATCCTAAGCGTATCTAGCACGGCTATCATCCAAACAGAGCAAGTCATATTTAATGATAACCTAGGTGATCAAGGAATATTCATAGCAATCAAGGAGTGGCTATCCAACCGGGTCTTGCAATAAAACAATGCATTTTATAAATAGGCCAACGGGTTGTGTTTGTAAAACATAGGATAAATATGCATCAAAGGACGGGATTGAACTTGCCGTCTTCGAAGTCGTCCGGAAGTGCCTGCTCGCGGTACGGGTCCTCGGGCTCCGGCTCGCGGTACTCGCCTGCGTACTCCGGCTCGGGGTATGGTCCTCCGAACTCCTCGCGGGGCTGCTCCTCGTTCACTCCGTGATCTACGGTACACACAAGCAAGCATGCATTAAAATAAAGAAAAGAAAAACGGAAAATGATTTTTAAATGAGCTCGGAAAGGGAAATAGGAATTAAATCATGGAAAGATTATTTTTATGAGATTTTTGTATAGCTCGGCCGGAATATATGTGGAGGGGCCATGGTCGAATTTGGGGAGAAACGGGTGAAGTTTGGCGCATGAAATGACGCGTCAAACAAATGTTTTAGGGGTGGTTTAAGGAGCTAGGGGTGGTTTTGCAAGGATTAAAAGGTGCAAGGACTTGAATAAAATGTTTATAACTGGGAAGGGTTTATTTGTGAATATTCATGACTAAGAAAGGACCCATTTATAATATCGTGAAAAGATAGGGTGGTTTTAGAATGGACAGGGACCCTTTTGTAATTAAAAATAAAGAGCTAAGGGTCCTTTTGTAAAAACCCAGGGGCGGCAGGGGGTTTTCTGGAAATGTTTCAATGGGTGGAGGGGTTCTTTTGGGATTTGTAAAGAACGGAGGGGGTTATGGGCAAATATGCCCTTCTTCTTCTCTGTTTCAATTGAAACAGAGAGGGGGGGGGGGGGGGGGCGACGGGAGGCGGCCGGCGGCGACGCTCGCCGGCGCTGCGGGGCGCGGCGGCGGCCGAGAAGCGGCGGGGGAGGGAGAGGGAGGCGAGTGGGATCGATTCCACCCCTCACCTCGAACGGTGGTGGCGTGTGGGGCGGATCACGGCGGCGGCGGCGGGCAGGAAGGGGGGCGGCGGCCGGCGGCGCGATTGGGGGCGGCGGCGGCTCAAATTGGAGCGGGGAGAGGCTCAGGGGTTGGTGGAGAGGGCGCTGGTGTTGGTGGGCGAGCCAGGGCGAGCTCGGTCGGCTTTTATAGGCGGCGGCGCAGAGGGCTTGGCCGGGCGGCCATGGGGGGGCCGGCGGCGTTCGCGGCGGCGGTGTGGCCGCGACGGGACAGCACGGCGGCGTCTCCTTGCGGCCGTACGCGTGCGGCGCGGCACAGGGCGGCGCTGTGGCGGGGCCAAGGCGGTGGGCGGCACGGCAGCGGTGGGGGCGGCGGTCTGGCCGGCGCGGCAGTGCCGGCGCTGTGCCGTGCGGCGCGGCGGCGCAGCGAGGGAGGTGGGGGCGCGGCGCACTGGCGAGGAGCAGTGGCGGTGGGGCTTGGCGCTGTGGCGCCAGTGGAGGTGGGGCACGGCGGCGCAGCGAGGGAGGTGGGGGCGGCGTCGGGCGGCAGCAGGAAGAAGGAGGGAGAAGAAGAAGGAAGAAGAAGGAAGAAAGAGGAAAAAGAAAAAGAAAAAGAAAGAGAAGAAAAGAAAAGGGAAAAAGAAAGAAAAGAAAAGGGAAAAAGAAAAGAGAAAAAGAAAAGGGAAAAAGGAGAGGAAAAAGGGGAAGATTTTTACGGTGCTGTGCACGGGATCGATCGGGCCCACGCGCACGGAAATCGAGAAGATGTGGCCGGGCTTCACGGGATTGTGCCGGAACGGCGGATTTGATAGGAAAATTTCCGAGCTCTGAACGGAAAATATTTGAAACAAATTTTTGACGAGCGATTTGTTTTGGTAGAATTTTCCGGATGTTACAAACCTACCCCACTTAAAATGAATCTCGTCCTCGAGATTCGGCTGGATCCTTAAAGAGATGGGGGAATTCTTTCTTCAACGCATCTTCGCGTTCCCATGTGGCCTCTTTCTCGCCATGTCTGCTCCACTGAACTCGGCACATCCGTACCGTGGAATTTCTTGTGTGCTTGGTGACGGTGTCCAAGATCTTGACGGGTACTTCCTGGTATCTGAGGTCCTTCTGCAAATCTATTGTTTCCACCGGTATATGTTCCTCTTCGGGTACTCTCAAACATTTTCTGAGCTGGGAAACGTGAAACACTGGATGGATGTCTGATAATTCATTGGGGAGTTGAATGCGGTATGCTACGGCTCCAACCCTTTCAAGCACCTGGTATGGTCCAATGTATCGAGGGGCTAACTTTCCTTGAACTTGGAATCTGCGGGTCCCTCTAATCGGGGAGACCTTGAGATAAACATAATCTCCCACTTCAAAACTTAATTCCCTCCTGTGCTTGTCTGAGTAACTCTTCTGACGGGACTGAGCAGCCTTTAGCTTCTCTCTGATTTCGGCTACTTTATCTTCTGCTTCTTTTATAAAGTCTGGTCCGACCAAGGTACGCTCCCCTACTTCTGACCACATCAAAGGGGTCCTGCACTTTCTTCCATAGAGAGCTTCAAATGGCGACATGCCTAAGCTGGCTTGGTAACTGTTGTTGTAAGAAAATTCTGCATAGGGTAAACTCCGTTCCCAGTCCTTCCCATAGGTCAGGGCACAAGCCCGTAACATATCTTCCATAATCTGGTTTACTCTTTCCGTCTGGCCGTCTGTCTGTGGGTGATAAGCTGAGCTAAAATCTAACTTGGTTCCCATGGCTTTATGCAAACCTTTCCAAAACTTGGAGGTGAACTGAGTCCCTCTGTCTGAGACAATTCTGCTCGGTACTCCGTGTAGCTTTACGATGTTCTCCACATAGAGCTTCGCTAACTTCTTGCCTCCATAGTTGGTCCGTACGGGTAAATAATGGGCCACTTTGGTGAGTCGGTCCACTATCACCCATATAGAGTCATTTCCCTTTTTAGTCTTGGGTAATCCAACCACAAAATCCATACCAATCTCATCCCATTTCCAAACCGGGATAGGCAATGGTTGCAACAAGCCTGCCGGTTTCTGGTGCTCGGCTTTGACTCGCTGGCAAATGTCGCACTGGGCGACGAACTGGGCGATCTCTGCCTTCATCCCATTCCACCAGTATTTCTGTTTCAAATCCATATACATTTTGGTGGCTCCAGGGTGAATAGAGTAAGGTGAGTTGTGGGCTTCATCCATGATGGTCTGCCGGAAATTTCCTTGCTTGGGCACACAAATTCTATCCTTATACCATAGGGTTCCTTTTGTATCCACTCTAAAATCTGGGGCTTTATTTTCTCCCGTATGGTTACGAATTTTCACCAAGTCTGGGTCTGATTCTTGGGCCTTTCTGATATCTTCTTCTAGGGTGGGCTGCACTGTTAGCTGCGGGCAAGACTTAGGAGATACAATGTGCACATTTAGCCGAGCCATTTCTTCTTGTAGATGGGCATTCTTGGGTGCATAGGTCTTTCTGCTTAGGGCGTCTGCCACAACATTGGCCTTGCCGGGGTGGTAATGAATTTCCAGATTGTAATCCTTGATAAGCTCCAACCATCTTCTCTGTCTTAAATTCAGATCTGGCTGGGTGAATATATACTTCAAGCTCTTGTGATCCGTGTAAATCTCACACTTATTCCCGATCAAATAGTGTCTCCAAATTTTCAGGGCATGAACCACTGCTGCTAATTCCAAGTCATGGGTGGGGTAATTCTGCTCATGGGGCTTGAGCTGGCGGGAGGCATATGCTACTACCTTCCCATCCTGCATAAGTACACATCCTAACCCATTTCGGGAAGCGTCACAGTATATGACAAAATCCCGCTGAATATCTGGCAAGGTCAGTATCGGGGCTGAGGTCAGTCTCTTCTTTAGTTCTTGAAAACTTCTTTCACACGACTCTGTCCAGACGAACTTCTTTTCTTTCTTGAGCAGCTCGGTCATGGGTCTTGCTATCTTGGAAAACCCTTCTATAAATCTTCGATAATATCCGGCCAATCCCAAGAAACTCCTTATCTCACTCACATTAGTGGGCTGCTGCCAGTTTGACACTGCTTCTACCTTCTCAGGGTCAACGGCCACTCCTTCGGCCGTCAGTATGTGGCCAAGGAAGGCTACCTTCTCAAGCCAAAATTCACATTTGCTAAATTTGGCATACAGCTTGTGTACTCTCAGCTTTTCTAAAATCACTCTCAGGTGATGCTCGTGCTCCTGGGCACTCTTGGAATAGATAAGTATGTCATCAATGAATACGACAACAAACTTATCCAATTCTTCCATAAACACTTTGTTCATGAGGTTCATGAAGTATGCCGGGGCATTAGTCAGTCCAAAAGACATCACTGTAAACTCGTATTGCCCGTACCTTGTCACAAATGCCGTCTTAGGGGTGTCGCTTTCTCTGATTTTAAGCTGATAGTATCCCGATCTTAAATCAATCTTGGAGAAGTACTTGGCTCCTTTCAGCTGATCAAACAGGTCATCTATTCTGGGTAATGGATACTTGTTCTTGATGGTTACCTCATTTAAGGACCTATAATCCACACACATCCTCATACTTCCGTCCTTCTTTTTCACAAAAAGAACGGGTGATCCCCACGGGGATGAGCTAGGTCTGATGAATCCTTTTTCTTGAAGTTCCCTCAACTGTTCTTTCAACTCCGCTAGTTCTGCCGCGGCCATTCGGTATGGTCTCTTAGCTATAGGAGATGTCCCTGGGACAAGGTCGATAATGAATTCTATGTCCCTATCTGGCGGCATTCCGGGGAGTTCTTCTGGGAACACATCTGGATACTCGCATACCACTGGAACCTCTGCTATGGTTTTGGCCTCCAAGGTATAACCATTGGGTCTGATCTTGTTTCTCGGGTGTGGCAAGTTACTTGGACTCCTTCGGGGCTGGTTAGTTGTATGGTCCTAGCGGCACATCCTATAAGGCCGTCATGCCGGGTCAGCCAGTCCATTCCAAGTATTACATCTATCCCCTTGGACTTGAGTACTACCAAATCAGCTAGAAACTCTACCCCACTTAAAATGATCCTTACCCTAGAACAGCCTAGCTGACATTGATGTCGGCTCCAGGTGTTCGGGTTAACAGGGGTAACTTTAGTAGTACTGTAGGTATATTGTGTTTATCCACAAAACTTGATGATATGAAAGAATGTGATGCTCCAGAATCAAATAAAACTGTGGCAAGCACTGAGCTGACTAGGAACTCACCAAGTACTACGCCCTGAGCTCCTTGGGCTTCCTGTGCGTTGATGTGGTTGACGCGGGCTCGTCCAGTAGGACTGTTGGGGCTGCCTCATCTGCTGGTTGTTGGTGTTGTTGCCGGGGTTGTTGCTGCGGACAGGCACACGGTTGGCACCTGACAGAGCTGGCTTCGGTCCATTCACCGAGTTGGAGTACATTGGGGCTGCTGGCTTGTTGCTGGCATAGGGGCAGTTGGCCACATAATGTCCGGTCTCACGGCAGTTGAAACAAGCCCTGTTGTTGCTGGCCTGACTGGCACTGTTCTGTGGAGCTTTGGCACTCTGGCTTCTGAAGGTGGGATTGGTGACCTGTGAGCCTGAGGCTCGGGACTGAGTGCGGTACTGCATCGGCGTCTGGGATCTGGGTGGTGGAGGGTTATAGCTCTTGGTCCTCTGGAAGCGATCCTGCTGGCGAGCCTTGTTCTCTAGGAACTTGCGCTTGAGATCTTTCTTCTCGTCTGCCTTGGCCTTCTCCGTGAGAATAGCCCTGTTCATTAGTGTGTTGAAGTCAGGATAAATCTGAGGGGTCAGCAGAGTCCTGAGCTCTGGGTCCAGGCCTTTCATGAACATTTCCTGCTTCTTCTCATCCCTGTCCACCTCTTCTGGTGCATAGCGGGCTAACTCCATGAACCGGTAGGTGTACTCTTCCACAGTCTTGTTGCCTTGCTGCAGTGCCCGGAACTCATCCGCCTTGCGCTTCATGGTGGCTGCGGGGATATGGTAGCGACGGAACTCATCCACAAAATCCCTCCAGGTGATGACAGTGGCATCTGGGGTGGCTGCACAGTAGTTTTCCCACCATGCGAGAGCATTCCCAACAAGTTGATGGGTGGCCAGGAGCACTTTGTCACGATCCTCACAGTGAAGTGGTTCCAACTTCCTCTGAATCACTCTTAGCCAATCATCAGCATCAAGTGGGTTGGTGGACCCGCCAAAAGTAGGTGGCTTAGTTCTGAGGAACTCTGACAGTTTCTCATTCATACCCTGCCCACGGGGCCTCTGGTTGGCGATGGCCTTGACCACAGCTTCCATTATCAGATTTTGATTGTTCACCTACCTGTAGCCAGTCAGCGGCACGTGGCAGTGGCGCTTGCTCTGACCTAGCCTGACTTTCCTCCCTCCTTTCTTGGTTTACTTCATCCTGGTGCTCCTCATGGGGTGCACTCTGCCCGTTGTTGCTAGCAGCTGGGACTCGGCTCCGGGAAGCCCGGGGTCCACGCGTGTTGACCATCTGTAGATTTAGAGGACAAATGAGAGACTAGGATTTGGAGTTTATTGATGTTTAAGTTATTTAGTTCGCAAAAAAATAGAAAGGCAGAATCCTCCTTCTGCCCACAAGCACAGAGTCTAGCAAACACCAAGCACAAACGATTTTATTCCTTTGAAAGGGAAAGGGAGTACAACACTTGGACAGGCCAAAACACGAACTACACGACCGGGTTACAACGACACAACTGGGGTACAACCTACGCAACTGGGGTGCAACACAAAACTTCAGGCCAGGACGGCTTCAACTCTGGGTGCAATCTACTCGCGGGGCGAGCCTTCTTCCGGGGCGGAGTGTTCTTCCAGGGGAATGAGCAGTTCGTCGTCTTCTGGGATTCCATTTTCTTGGGGCTGTGCAGGGGTTCCTTCTTCAGCGGGTGCCGCTGGTCCTCCGGCACCTCCGGGTGTGCTTGGCGTGGTTCCACTAGGTCCTCCCCATCTTGCAATGGGGGTCCCAATTAAAATCCGGGCTTCTCCGACTACCGGGACGGGCGTTCCGCTTCTGGTCCAATCTTGCATACTCCGGTCTTGAGCCTGTCTGAGACTCTCATGTGCGACAGCTTCACTGCTTATGGCTGCCGCGGTTCTTGCTTCGGCTTGAGCCACCCGAACCTTGGTACATTCTCACTGCGAGTTCAGCTTGCTCGGCTCGACCAATTTGTTCCCTTAGAAACCCAGCTTGCTCGTTGAAAAGTTTATCCAAGGATACGAGATAGGCAACCACATGGTACAACAGGTCATCTTGATGGCGGCGGCGTTCCAGGTTCCTCATGCGGGCCTGCCAGACTGGAGTTCTGACAGCCGGGGGAAAGAGTCTCATTGGTGTGGAGATAAGGTGTTCTTCAAAGATCCGGCACAAGTAACGGAGGGCCTTCCTGATAGCCAAAGGGTAGGTATCCTGATGTCGAAACCCCGTAGCGGTCACCCTCCATGGCTCAATATCAGGGTAGCGGGTGCTTCTGGCAACGGAAAGGATCACCCTACAGCGGAGAGTGCCAAGATGCTCGTACTCCCGGCTGTAGTACCTTGGGCGTTCAGAGATACCAAGACGCTCCAGAGAGTTGATCAAAAGGCGGGGAAAACCCGGCTCTTCCTGGCAAACTCCATGGGTCCATCCTTCCTCGGCCATCTGAAAATAAGGATAAAGTGGACAACTTGTTTCTCATAGCAATTAGAGTACAACATGAAGGTACAAGATTTTGACTCGACAACTAGGTCGGGTACACCCATTATTCAGAGGGAAGCTCTAGCTCAGCTAACACCATTCTACTCTCACAGAGAATCTTCCTCACTCCAGCATCGGCGTTTCTTTGGGGGTAGGAGTTGCCCTAATAGCCAATCCTCAGTCTGCGTACCCCTATCCAAATGAGTTTCTTCGGGCTCACCCTCTAGCAGTCCTTTCTCTCTTCGGTACGCCTCCAGACGTTCCTTCTCTTGTGCTTCCTTCTGCCAGATGTCCTGGAGAGTAACTAGGTAACCTTCCGCTCGCCTTTCAGCTCTGGCAGTCTCCTTTCGCTGTTCCTCTATCTCATGTTCCGCTTTTTCCGCCCTGCGAATCTGGTGCTTCAATTGCGCTGCTTGCTCGATGTAGAGGTGATCTAAGCCGGCAAGATAAGTGGATAGGTGGGTGACGGTGTCTTCAAGGTCTTCTTCTTCCCTTCCGAGTCTTCTCATCTGCTCGATCCATGAGCGTCCTCTTCCTCCGGTAGGTGGGAAAAATCCCATAGGGCTCTCTCGAAGATGACGCCAGTAGACGACGCGCAGACGTCGTAGGACTTTACGGGCGGCCTTTCGGTAAGTGTCCGAGAAGCAAAAGCCCGTGGTGACGATGGTCCAGGGATCCACATCGGGGTAGAGGGTGCTCTTTCCCACGAAGATCCTTACGTCACACCGAAGGGTGCCTCTGGAGTCATACTCCCGGTACATGTACTCCGGTACGTCTGAAACTCCGACGCGCTCCAGGCTGAGTAGCATCAACTTAGGAAGACCCGGTTCTGCAAAGCAGATTCCTTCGTTCCATTCGTCGTCAGCCATCTGGAACAGGACAAAGACTTAAGGTCAGTGTCTGTGCGGAGAAGGCTTAGCTAGGAAAGGCTTCTAAGGGTTTCGGTCCCTATGGTCGCGTCCTACAGCCAACGACGGCTCTGATACCACCTGAAGCGTCCCCACTTAAGTAGAGACTAAATGTGATACAAATATCAGTCCCAGGAGGCTGATACACATTTATTCCACAGATGGTTCAGTCATCGTGCGACCTCAAAGGGGCACGGTACTCGATACAGACGATAACAGAAATTAAAAGTACAACAATACATAACCAGAGATAGACTATGACTGGGTCTAGCCCTATCTCGACGAGGAACAGCGGAAGCATCTTGATAGGAACCACACCACAGGCAACGTCGGGTGCGGACACGACCTCTACTCGAACTCCTCAGGGACAAAGTCCGGATCTTCTTCTGTTGCAATAAAATAGGGGTGAGTACAAACGTACTCAGCAAGTCCAACCAAGTCCACGGAGGGGATATAAAGATTATGCACAGGATAATTCAAGGATACGGCCAAGGTTTAATTTTGCGTAAAAGCTGGATTTTATGCAAGGGTTTATTTCAACAGGTTTTCGTAAAAGCAGATTTTTAATAACAAGTGGGTTGATCCTCCACAAAGGATCCACATTTTATGCTACCGGACTCCCCGTCCGCCGTAGCTCGCGGCACACCTGCCGGACACTTTCCAAAAACACTCACACCAAAAGAACCCACCATTTCTCAACACTAGTTTCAGGCCCAAGCCGTGACTCATCCAATACCGTGGATACGGCTATTCGAA
>WEIB01000498.1:0-36782 GCA_015476505.1 Urochloa ruziziensis
GGGGGAGTTGCATCTTTGCAGGGGGAGTGCTTTGAATGTCCTGAAAAGTGAGTTGGAAGTCTTGAAGTTTGTGATTTGTGCTTTGTGCTTTTGCTCTTTTGCCGATGGTGTTGAGCCCTTTCGCTTCTTCTTGAAGGGTCGGCGTTTCTGGAGCTTTCTCTTGCTAAGTGACTTTTGATTTGGCTTGTTCTTGCTTTTAGTCACTTGCTTGAGTCTTGTTTTCGATTTCTTTTACATTTTCTTTATATAAATTGGTTACTATGTGTGTGTTGTCAATGCACTCATCAAGGGGGAGATTGAGGACCCAGTGTGTCCGAGGACCGGTGGATGGTCGCTTCCTGGTGTGATGAGTGATTGACAACGTGGTGTGGATTGACGTTTCCCTTGGCTCAAGTATTGCAGGTGTAGAATGCGGCTTGATTGCATTGGTGCAGGTGAAGAACAGGCGCGAAAGGTCTTAGCCATGGCGGCCTCCGAGGAGCGGAGAGACAAGTAGGCTTGGTTCGAGGGACCCGATGGCCGGTGGATCAAGTGCGGTTCACATGCTGGCAAGAACGAGCAAGGGGACGTGGTTCCGGTGCGAGGTAGCGGCTCACAACCGAAGCTCGTACGCGGACGAGAAGCCGGCGCAAGGTGGCGGCTAACGACCGAAGTTTGCGCGCGGGGTTTGGTGATTTGGCCACAAAATCATCGGTGGACGGTTTCCCTTGGTTTGGGCCTCAAAACCAAGGACCGAGGACTCGACGAGGCGGACTTGGGCAGCTGGGCCTGGCTGGGCTGTCAGGGGCGGTTTAACCGCCCCCCAGGGCCGGTTTAACCGCCCCCCCTGGGCTGGCCCAAAACCGGCGTCGAGGAGCTTCGATCCGGAGGACACGCGGCGTGACTGCAAGGCTTGCGTCGGAGGGAAGCTAGCTTGCAGTGGAAGGTGCCCGAGCCGGAAAATATCTGAAGACCAAATGTCAAATTTGCCCCTGAGGGGTATGTATCACTTAGGGGTAGTTTAGTCTTTAGGACACCACCACTTGGACTACTAATAGGCCCCTTCAGGGCTGGTGGCTGTCATCTCTCTAGTTATCTCTTTAGGTTTTACTTTGAACTTGTTTTCCCCTTCATCCCCTCCACCTAGAACTACTTCGAATCATTCCTAGTTTGTATAGGTGAATTCATGGTTATGTGATTGAGTTTGTGCTGCTCATCTTTGTGCCATGATTTGATTTCCCGAGCTCCCTTTTCTTTTTCTATTTTCGTGGGTATTTTCGGAGCTATTTTTGGGGGATTTTCGTTCTTCTTGTTCCCGAGCATTTTCTCTCGGATTTCTTTGGGGGATTCACGTATGAGTGCCTTGTGCCTCTTTTGCTGGTGATCCTTTGCCCCCAAAACGCCGAGAATCGCTCAGGATTTGAGATTTTCGGGATGAACTCGAGCTCATGGTGTTCTTCGCGAGATCTGCGATTCCGGGAGTTGTACTGAGTTAGAGGCCGAGATCTTTTGGGAAAACACTCCACTGAAGGTCTAGATCATCTGACCAAAATCTCGCCTCAAGAGCTCAAGCGGTTTGGGAGATCCACTTTTGTTTTGACTTTTTCCCGAGGCTCCCAGGCCCGGGCGGTTTAACCGCCCCCCCTGGCCGGTTTAACCGCCCCCCCCCCCCCCTGGGTGTGTTAGATCGAGCCGAGTTTCGGGTTGTTTTGGTGTTCGATTCGATTGGTTCGAGTTCCGCTGCACGTTTCTTGTTCCTAGGGTCAGTAGCTTGACAGTGGCTACGTGATCTTGGCAAGATTGTTCTCGGAGGTTTCGGAGTTGGTTTGGGAGAATAGCCGGATTGTTTGGAAAGATTTTTTATCGGCTCCCATTCACTCCCCCCCTCTCTGGTCGCCGTTTCGGTCCTTCAGTATGTGAGGCAGCCCCCCGGGTTTTGAGAGTGAGAGATACCCACACCGAGTGTACAAACTCCACCGAGCTTTATATGGCCTAAAGCAAGCACCCAGAGCGTGGTATGGCAGGTTGAGAGGGTTCTTGCTTAGCAAGGGGTTTGTGATGGGGAAGGTTGATAAAACGCTCTTCTTGTTGAGAAATGGCAATGATCTTTTAATCGTTCAGATTTACGTGGATGATATCATTTTTGGTGGCTCTTCTCATGATCTTGTTGCCAAGTTTGCAGACGATATGAGCAAGGAATTTGAGATGTCGATGATGGGAGAGCTGCAGTTCTTTCTCGGGCTACAGATCAAGCAAACCAAGGATGGGACATTCGTGCACCAAAGCAAATACACCAAGGACATTCTCAAGAAATTCGACTTGAGCGACTCCAAGCCGATGACTACGCCGATGAGTACGACTACAGCTTTGGATGTGGATGAGGACGGAGAACTAGTGGACCAGAAGGAGTACTGGAGCATGATCGGCTCCCACCTCTACTTGACGGCGACGAGGACGGACATACAGTTCAGCTTGTGTCTGTGCGCTCGCTTTCAGGCTTCACGAGGACTTCACATCGTCAGGCCGTCAAGAGGATTTTCAGGTATCTCAAGTTTACTCCTGAGCTGGGCCTTTGGTATTCTGTCGATTCCACTCTTGCACTTCATGGTTTCTCTAATGCGGATTTTGCTGGATGTCGTGTTGATCGCATGTCTACTTCTTGTCAGTGTCAGTTTCTTGGTTCGTCTCTTGTGTCTTGGTCTTCTCACAAGCAGTCTAGTGTAGCCCAATCCACCACTGAAGCCGAGTATGTTGCTGCTTCTAGCTGTTGTTCCCAGTTGCTTTGGATCACCTACACCTTGAGAGATTTTGGCTTAGACATGTCCCATGTTCCACTTCTTTGTGACAGCACCAGTGCTATAAGCGTAGCCAAAAATCCTGTGCTTCATTCCAAAACCAAACACATAGAAGTGAGGTACCACTTTCTGAGAGATCATGTGGAGAAAGGAGATATTGAGCTTGCCCATGTTTCTACCCAAAACCGGCTTGCTGACATTTTCACTAAGCCACTTGACCATGTTACCTTCACCCGCTTGCGAGGAGAACTTGGTGTGTGTGCAGTTTTCTGAGCTGAGTTTTGGAGGCTTCCCTTGTAGCATATGTATTTTATTGTACCATCTTTGTATCTTGATGTACATTTTTCTTGCTTTTGTATCTTGATTTCACCTTTTGTATCATATCTTAGGATGAGCTTCTCCTATATGCAGTGATTGGTACAACTTGCTACATTTTAGAGTTTAGGCAGGCTGGCTAGGGATTGCTTGTATGGATGGCTATGCTCTTGATAGTTTTGATATATATTCTATTGGGATAGTCTCTTTTTGAAGTAAAATGAGAAACTGAACTTAAATCCTTCACCCATGAGTAAATGCCTTTGCATGTCTTGTTTGAGCCGAAATGGCTATATCTTGCTTACGACCATGCTAGGATGTGATATTATTTTCAATTGGGTCAAAGACCTTTGTCATTGTATATGTTTAGCCCATGCTTTATCTTGTGGAGGAGCATAAACTTCTTTTTGTTGCAAAGACATTTCATGTACCATGCTTAATTTGAAAAACTTGAAAAATGAGATGTCTATGCATGAAAGAAGAAAGATGAGAAAAAGAAATATTTGCAGATAATTATGCTCATGTCTCTATGCTTTCACCATTGCACACACTTGCACACATGGGTGCTAAGCGGTTGCATGTTGTTTGCCGGAGAAGTCTCCCATGAGAAGTGAACACATGGCTCCGTGCTTTGACATGACATGAGGTAGAACTTGGGCGTTTATGATGATCTTTTGTCAAGAATGCTTGTCCTTTCATGATTTTGGTGAGATGAAGTTCATTTTTGCTTGAACAATCCATGGTTAGGACTTTGCTCATGTGGAGACATTTTTGATAAAACTCCACAACTTGCTCATGGCTTTGTCAATTGGATATATATCTTTACCTTCTTGATGGCAATGCCAGTGTGACATGATGAACTATCTTGTTTGCCTCTTCTCTAACTTGTAGCATTTTGTATTGCTCATTGTATATTTGAGAAGCTTGTCGTTGCATTTTTGCATTTTTGCTGTGCTGCCTGTGCATACTCGGCAGTGCCGGTTTGTGCAACTCGGCAGTGCCGACTTGTGCAACTCGGCAGTGCCGGTTTGTGCATTTTGGGTTTTTCTTACCTTGATTCATGCATTGTCAACAAGGGGGAGAATTTCTGGAGCATTTCTAAAAGAAGAGGGAGAATTTCTGAAAATTTTCTGGAAAGATTTTGAAAGTTTGTGCAAGATTGCATTTTCTAAAAGACAAGCACATGTGTTGTGGATTTGAGCCATTTTCTACACATTTTCACACGCACAAGTTCATTTGTTCAGGGGGAGTTTGCATCAATGCAGGGGGAGTACTTTGAGTGTTCTGAGGAGTGATTTGGAGATTCGTGACTTGTGTTTTGTGCTTTGCTCTTTTGCCGATGGTGTTGAGCCCTCTCGCTTCTTCTTGAAGGGTCGGCGTTTCTGGAGCTTTCTCTTGTGAAGTGACTTTGTTTCAGCATGTTCTTTGCTTTTAGTCACTTGCTTGAGTCTTGTTTTCGATTTCTTTTCTATTTTCTTTTTTCTATCTATGGTTACTATGTGTGTGTTGTCAATGCACTCATCAAGGGGGAGATTGAGGACACGGTGTGTCCGAGGACCGGTGGATGGTCGCTTCCCGGTGTGATGAGTGATTGACAATGTGGTGTGGATTGACGTTTCCCTTGGCTCAAGTATTGCAGGTGTAGAATGCGGCTTGATTGCATTGGTACAGTGAAGAACAGGCGCGAAAGGTCTTAGCCATGGCGGCCTCCGAGGAGCGGAGAGACAAGTAGGCTTGGTTTGAGGGACCCGGTGGCCAGATGGATCAAGTGCGGTTCACATGCTGGCAAGAACGAGCAAGGGGACGTGGTTCCGGTGCGAGGTAGCGGCTCACAACCGAAGCTCATACGCAGACAAGAAGCCGGCGCAAGGTAGCGGCTAACAACCGAAGTTTGCGCGCGGGGTTTGGTGATTGGGCCACAAAATCATCTGTGGACGGTTTCCCTTGGTTTGGGCCTCAAAACCAAGGCCGAGGACTCGACGTAGCGACGGCCCGGCCTGCCAGCCAGGGGCGGTCCAACCGCCCCCCAGGGGCGGTGTGATCGGTCCCACCTGGGCAGGTCGCCCGTGAGCGTCGAGGAGCTTCGATCCGGAGGACACGCGGCGTGATCGCAAGGCTTGCGTCGGAGGGAAGCTAGCTTGCGGTGGAAGGTGTCCCAGCCGGAAAAATCTTCGCGGAAAATGTCATATTCGCCCCTGAGGGGTATGTATCGCTTAGGGGTAGTTTAGTCTTTCGAGCACCACCATTTGGACTATATAATAGACCCCCTAGGGGTGGTGGCTGTTATCTCTCTAGTTATCTCTTTAGTTTTTCCTTTGAATTAATTTTCCCCTCATCCCCTCCACCTAGAACTACTTCGAATCTTTCTTAGTTTTGTATAGGTGAATTCATGGTTATGTGATGGAGTTTGTGCTGCTCATCTTTGTGCCATGAATTGATTTCCCGAGCTCCTTCTTCCTTTTCTATTTTCGTGGGTATTTTCGGAGCTATTTTTGGGGGATTTTCGTTCTTCTCTTTCTAGGGCGTTTTCTCTCGGATTTCTTTGGGGGATTCACGTATGAGTGCCTTGTGCCTCTTTTGCTGGTGATCCTTTGCCCCCAAGCGCCGAGAATCGCTTTGGATTTGAGATTTTCGGGATGAACTTGAGGTCATGGTGTTCATCACGAGATCTGAGATTCCGGGAGTTGTACTGAGTTAGAGGCCGAGATCTTTTGGGAAAACACTCTACTTGAGGTATACATCATCTCCCCAAAGTTTCGTTTCAAGAGCTCAAGCCGTTTGGGAGATCCATTCACGAGATTGAAGAGTTGACTTTCGGGCTGGGCTTTTTGCATGTACTAGGCAGTGCCGAGTTTGAAACCCGGCAGTGCCGAGTACATACACTCGAGGGCTGCATGTACTAGGCAGTGCCGAGTTTGAAACCCGGCAGTGCCGAGTACATACACTCGAGGGCTGCATGTACTAGGCAGTGCCGAGTTTGGTAACCCGACAGTGCCGAGTACATACACCCAGTGATAGATTTGTCAAGTTTTTGGATCGAGGATTCTTTCTGTGTTTCCGCTGCATGTTTCTTGTTCCTAGGGTCAGTAGCATCTCAGTTGCTACGTGATCTTGGCAAGATTGTGTTACGAAGTCCGGAAGTGATTTTGGGGTGAAAGCCGGATTTGGAAAAGAAAGTTTTATCGGCTCCCATTCACTCCCCCCCTCTCTGGTCGCCTGATCGGTCCTTCAATTTTTCTCACATAAAAAGCATACACCAAACTACCAGAATAAATTGTTGAAGTTGCATTGCTTAAAAGGCTAAATAAAAATAAGTCACCCGTTTAAGCAAATTAATTGAGTTAAACACACCCCCCACACACCCTTGATGTTCTGTGTTGAAGTCAAGTTAAATAATTTTAAATGTGTCACTCAATACACCCCGGGTCTATCATTATGCAATGATGATGGCTCGATATAAGATCATCTGTTATGCATGTGCATTCGTGTAGATCAAGTTCTCGCCGACGGCGACTACGAACTCGTGCCGACAGGAGGAGGAGGACAAACTTCCGGTGACGTGAACGTGATCCAAGTCGAGCAAGACCCGAACCCAGCTTCGGAGGATCCTCAGACTAACCTAGTTCCCGAACGCAAGTGCCGGAGCATAACCTATGTTTCTAAACTATGCAACTATGTTTGTTTATGCTTGTGCATTTACGTTTCAGGAATTGAATTGAAACCTTAGTTGCATGATCCTAGGTACCCATGCTTTGCAATACTAGTATGATAGTGTCGGTGCCGGAACCGTGCGGGGGTCCAAACACCTGCAGAAAAGTGCGCTGTGTCCCGTCTCTCGATGGTCGATGCAAGGGCAATACGGTGACACGAGGTTTATCCTGGTTCCGATCTTCCGATCGTACGTCCAGCAGGGTGTGCTTGCACACTTGTATTGCCTCGCACCGGGGGGTGCTCGTAGTAGGGGGGCTACAAGCTTGGCGAGAGAGGAGGATGAGCCCCCAGGTCCCTTAGAACGAGTGAGAGTTGAGTTCCTTGCAAACTGAGTGGAGCGTATGGATGAGTGTCTCTGATGGCTCCCCCTGTTCTATGGGGCTGCCTCCTCCTTTTATAGTTCAAAGAGGGGCAGTTACAAACAGTAGAAGTACAGTACTTGGTACAGTGACGGCGTACGACGAGGTGTGGCCGCAGGCGTGACTCTTGTCTTGGCTCGTGTTGTCGGACTATGCGACTTCCCGGCGTATGGTGCTCTGGCGCATGGCGTGGCGTCCCCTGTTTATGACGCACGCTTCCTGTGCTCCTGATTTTATGGGCTGGCGTGGGTCGTCATCATCGAGTACATCGGGCCGTGGACCCGTTCGAGGGCTCCTCATGTCCGTTCGAGGGGTCCCCGTACCGGAGTTGGTAGAACAGGGAAGCGTGACATCACAGGGCTGTCACATCGCTCAGGCTCGTGACGCCACACAGGTCTGTCACGCCGCACAGTGTAGAGGATGACCGCACGGCGTCAAGAATGACCGCACGGCGTCAGGAGTGACCACACGGTGTCAGGGGTTAGCGGAGATGACCGGGGATGGGCTAGTGATCCGTCGCTTGACATCCTCGCCCAAGGCCGTGCAGAGCCATTAAATGCCTTTGTCCATGGGGTAGGTGAGCCGTCGGCGGGCCCCACGAGCGAGGGGTCTCGAGCGAGGCGGAGATAGGCATCGAGAGCGGCCTCCGGGCCTCGAGCGGGGGGCCTCGAGCGAGGCGGAGTTCCGGTTCGCTCGAGGGGTGCTGGGCACCCTCGAGCCTGACAGCGGATCAAGACCTCTGCGCTTATTTTTTGCTGGGTTAATTGGTTCCAGCGGTTTAGTTGGTGATTTATCGTCGTCTTAGGGCCTCTCCCAGGATTGGCACCGACAGTAGCCCCCGAGGCCATGCAGTGATGAGTGTCGGACCTGCATGGGTTAGTATTCTTTCTGAAGTTTTGGTGCTTCGAGGTCCTCTCGCAGAGCTTTCCGTGGGGGCGCGCTAGCGCACCCGCGGGTGTAGCCCCCGAGGCCTTGGAGGAGTGAATTGCATCGTCCAAGGCCTTGTTCTTGCCCTTAGACTCCAGGCTGTTCTGTTTCGGGCTGGCGTGGGTTGTCCCTCATGGACCGAACCCTGATTCGGCCAATTTCGAGAGGCTTTTGACTATGAGTTTCGACCCTCGTCACCCCGTCACGGGAGGAGGGGGGACACAGTTCCATGCTACCCATGAGCGGGCCGCGAGTCATGGATGTGTCGGTGAGCTGTTAGCGGGTGGTTCAAGTGGACGTCCGTGCCCTGCTCGTTTAGGGCTGGCTCGCGGTCCGGAGACACGTCTCATACAGTACAAGCTTACAAAGGTACGCCAGGCAAGGCTCGATCCCATTCGTTAGGATCGAGGGCTCGATGCGCTCCCTCGTTGGGATCCTTCAACCGGCCTCCTTTGTTCAGCCTTGAACGCGGATCAGGGCATCCTCGAGGCCTTGAGGCCTTTGTTCGAGGTTGAGCGTGTTCGTGCATGCCCCGTTCGCCCCTGACTCTATTTGATCTGGAGAGCCTGTCGGAATTCTCGACGAGAGCCAGTCTTCGACCCCCTGATCAGTAAGGCTCGAGCGGTATATGCCTTACCTGTGCTGGCGCGGAGCAAGGGAATATTCGCTGGCGGTTTGGACGGGGCGGGGACCGAGGCGTCCAGTCAGGCAGTCATGGCCAACGTGGCGCGGCCAGGGCGCAGTGGCGCGCCTTTTCAAGCGAGTGCGGCGCTGGCGGGGCGGTTGGATTAGACGTGCTACAAGACTTCGCGACGCCTCGGGCAGCCACAGTCATAATTGTGCCTTTATGTTGGCCCACCACGCTTGCGGGGTCCACTTGTCGGCGACAGGGTTAAGTGTAGAGTTAACGCGTGCCCGCAGCCGCACTTACCCGCGGCCCGGTAAAATTTACCGATAAATATGGGGAGAGGAGGGGGTCAGTTTCCCTTACCTTAGCCCAGACCATTGTTCCCTCCGTCTCTTCGTGCTCGCCAGCCCTCGAGAGCTCAGATCCAATCCATCTTCACTCCCCATCTTCAGCCATGGTGACTCTGAGGGAAGCTGCCCCATGGAGCCCGTCCACCGCCGACAAGAATTACCTGGAGTCGCTCGTTGCGAGAGGTCTGCTCCCCAAGATCTCTTCCTCCGGCCAGCCGGAGTGGATGGCGCCACCATCTTCGCACAGGGTGCCGGCTCCACCCCAGGGCTACATCGTGAGCCTGGCTCGCCTGCACGAGCGCGGGTTCGGATCTCCTCCCGGGGATTTCATCCGCGCTCTGTGCACGTACTACGGGGTGGAGCTCCACAACTTTGCCCCGAACGCCATCTCTCAGGCGGCGGTGTTCGTCGCGGTGTGCGAGGGATACCTGGGGGTTCCGGTGCACTGGGACTTGTGGATTCACCTGTTTCGGGCCGAACTCCACACCGCCGCCACTGGGACCTCTGGGGTGCGAAGACCTGTCCACGCCGGCAGCGTCATGTTCCAGGTGCGGGAGGGGAGAAAGGATCTCTACATCCCCACCACCATGACGTCCAACAACGCGGACTGGGACAAGAGGTGGTTCTACCTGCGGAACGATGGCAACCTCCTCCCCCCTTACACTAACAAGATCGTGGCGGAGAAGCCGCCCGCATGGAGCTGGGAGGTATGCCCCAAAACTCGTCAAGACAAGCTTGCGATCTTCACCGCGGCACTTCGATCCCTGGCGAAGAAGGGGCTGAACGCCGCCGCCGTCATCGCCAACTTCCACCAGCGGCGGGTGGTCCCTCTCATGCAGAGGAGTTTGCTCATCTACGAGCTGACGCCGAAGGCCCCTTCCGAGGGTTCGAGGATGGCGCAGGAGCCGCTCTCGGCCGGGGATGTGGCCCAGCGGGCGCGGCGCGCCGTGGATAACACCAAGATGGCGGTTGAGGACGACGTCCTCTGGGCCATCAAGATGCGCCCCGACGAGGGTTACCTCACCTTCGTGAGTATTTCTCTTCTTCTTTCGATCCGTTTCGCGCTCGTATCGAGTTTATTAAGCGACTAGCTTCGTATTTTTAGGGGCTGACCCACAAAGGGCACCGATCGGCTCCCCCTCTCCCTGACGTTCGCGAGGCAAACCGCCTGAACGCCGAGCGGCAGAAGGCGCGCAAGGACGCGGAGAAAGAGACGCACCTCCGGAAGCAGCGGCGGAGGGACGAGCACCAGAAGGAGAACCGGAGGCGGGAGAGGGATGGTCTTTCCCCGCTGCCGACCCCTGACAGCACGCCCGAGCCAGAGGAGGACGACTCGTCAGACGACGAGGTTTTCTTCGAGTCAGCGACGGTGGCGCGCGCCGCTGATGCCTCCCTGCTCGTGGCCGCGACGCCAGGCGCGTCGAGCGCTTCTGTCCCAGCGCCCGCCCCGCCGGCGAGGGCCGAGGTCGCCGGCGAGCGAGCCCCCGCGCCTGCGGTGCAGCCGCCCTCGCGCCGCTCCCAGAAGCGGAAGCTCAAGGGCGTCAACCGGTAAGTGTCGCATCTCCCTTCGATGGCTCGTTTTGGTTGGTGTTTGTGCTGACAGTCCTGCTTTGCTTGTTTAGCGGGACATCCACTCCCGCTGCCCCCACGCTTGCTCCCATCAAAGCCCCCAAGACGAGGGTTCACTCGACACCCCACACCGAGGCCGCGCCCTCGCGAACGACGCTCGAGGCTGAGGTCTCGCTCGTGGTCTTGCTCGAGAGTGGGGGTGCCGTCGCAGAGGAAACTCCCGCGCCGGCGGAGGCCGCTGCGGCGGTCAGTTCCGTCGTGGCCGCGGGCCCAACCGCGCCTTCGAGCCTGGAGGCGGTCGAGGGTCGAAGCGTCCCCGCCAGCGCTGGTGCCAGCTCGAGCAGGGGTATCCGAAGCACCCTTGGGCTGGACCGCCCTGGGGTCCCGGCTGAACTCGTCTCCATCGCGGAGAACGAGAACCAGCTCTGGCTGGAGCATCACCAGATCGGCACCGACCTCCAGAATGCCCTCTCCGACGCGCTCGAGCTTCACCGGACCAGGGGGCTCCAGCTACACGTGGTGAGTCTGTGTTCTTCGCCCTTGGCCCTTTTGATTCTTCACTTTGCGCCTTAACTTCGTGTTACCCCCTTTTGTCAGCAACTTCAAGACCTGGCGGCGTCCAAGGTCTCGTACATCACCGACCAACACGCCCACGTCCACGAGCTGATGCAGAGAAATGCAGAGCTAAGCTCCGATGTGGATCGGGCTCGTGCTGCGATGCACGAGATGTCGGTTGATGCCCGCGCGCGTGGCGAATCCCTGAGCCGCGCAGAGAAGGAGCGCGACGCTCTGCGTGCTGCGGCCGCAGAGAGGGCCCTCGAGGTGGAGCGCCTGAACGCTCTCCTGCAGGAGAAGGATGCCTCCCTCGCCACGGCGCAGGCCTCGCTCCGTCAGCAACACGAGGCGGCCGCTGTGACTGAGGCCCAAGTCCTTGAGCACAGCGTGGCTCTCGAGGCGCTGCGGTCGACGGCCCAAGAACAAGGGGCCACGTTGGCGGCGCTGCGGGAGCAGTCGGGCGCGGTCCGCGCGCAGTGGTCCGCGGAGAAGGAGCGGGCAGACGGTAAGCTTCGAGCCTCTGCATAACCTTTCCGCTCTTCCAGAACCCATGCTGGCTCTGTTGCTGAAGGCTCCTTCGACTTTTTAATTTTTCCAGGCTTGCAAGCGGCCGCGGCGGACTCGCAGGCCAGGGCGGAAGCGGTGGAGGTCGCTTACGCGTCCTTGCAGCAAGAGCTCGAGGAGCTTCGAGAGGCCGCCGCGGCGGTGTGCTTGGAGTTTGAAGAGGACGGCGCCCAATCTGGCAGTTCGCTGGCCAGCCACCTGAGGTCGCTGGGCGATCGCGTCATAGGGCGGGTGAAGAACGCGTTCCTCCTCGGCCTCCACAAAGCTCTGGGCGTGGTGTCGACGCACTACCTTGTCCAGCTCGACGCGCTGGCGACGGGCTACGTCGTCGCTGAGGGCCTCGACGACGACGCTGCGGTGGCTGCGGTTGAGCAGGCTGATGCCAACGTGGCGGAGACGGCCGCCGCGCTCGCCACGCTCTTTGCAGACGAGGTCCTCCCTGGATCCAGCGAGGGTGACGGCGACACCTCTCCAGAGGGTGCCGTCGGCGGGGATGGAGCTTGAAGACCTCTGCCATGAATGGTGCCTGCCAGGCAGATTTGTAATAGGTTTAGGAACATTTTTGTCTTAAATTCGTGGCTGCTCGAGAACTTGGGCATCGTGTTCTATTATAGTTAAATACGTTATGTTCGTTGTTGTGTCTCGATTGTGCGCCTCGAAAAAGATTCGACCAAGTTAGATCATCTCCCTGCACGCGGGGGAAGCTTGGACTGCTCGAGCCCAAGGGTGTCGATGGGGGACGCCGTATCCCGGAGGCGTAGGCTTTCCCTCAACACCAACACTCTTGGGCCTCAAGCGGCCGCGCCTCGCCCCTTTGCGAGTAACTTAGGTTCCAGGGTGACGTAGGAGGACGCCGTATCCCGGAGGCGTAAGCTATCCCACGACATCGCCGCCCCCTTGCCTTAGCCGTCGACGCCCAACCTCTATCGCTTTTTCGTACACACAACCGAGACATGACAAAGCGACGAAAATTTGTAGAAAATTGCGAGAACAAACGAGTAGCGAGAGGTGGAGCGTTTATTTCCTAGGGTAGTGTGCCCTGTGATAGCCCCCGAGGGAGTTTTTTGTCTTCGCGCGGGGCGAAGAAAAAATCTCCCTGCCTCGTGCATGGAAAAGTTGTGACCGAAATGATGGAACGGTGGAGAAACCGTAGGGTGGAAGAGTAGCTTAGCCTTTTTGCCGGGGCGGCGCAGGTGACGCGACGGGTGCCTGCGCAGGTGACGCGACCGGTGCCTGGCTCCGCTGCCTCAGTGCTGGTGACACGACGGGTGCATGGCTCCCGCTGCCTCGTCCCGTCACGGGCTTCCTGTCACTCTGTCAGCGTGCAGAGCATTCAGCGAGGGCTGCGGCCCCGGCTTGCGTGCCGCTTCGCTGAGCGATGGCGTGCTGCGAGGGCTGCAGCCTCGACTTGCGTGCCGCTCGCTGAGTGATGGCGTGCTGCGAGGGCTGCGGCCTCGACTTGCGTGCCGCTCGCTGGGCGATGGCGTGCTGCGAGGGCTGTGGCCTCGACTTGCGTGCCGCTCGCTGGGCGATGGCGTGCTGCGAGGGCTGCGGCCTCGACTTGCGTGCCTCTCGCTGAGCGATGGCGTGCTGCTATTTTTGATGCCGTCCGCCCCACCTTTTTGACAAAAATAGTAGCCTCGTGACCTTGGCCGTAGTGCACGTCCCTGTCAGACCGCCACGCGTCGAGCGTGTTTCTTTTCTGAGGGGTGCCCACCTCTGCCGTGCTGTCACGCGCCGTCCTCTCGCCAGGGGGCCCCCTTGGGGGTCTGTCCCATGAGTAAGGCACGTGGGGCAGCTCTGCGCAGAGGGTCAGGCGCATGCCGCGGAGTGGGCCAAGGGTGTGGGCGCTATAAATAGGCTCGACCATGGTGGTAGGGATCACAAGTGCTGTGAGCTTTTCACGAGTACCATGGGCTTAGAGTTAGGAGTGGTGGGGTGGGGCGGAGCTCGCCCTCCTGACTTAGTTCGAGGGTGGGAGGAGCTTTGGTGTTAGAAGAATGCTAGCGAAGGGGAAGGCAAATGAAGGAGAAAAGGTGCCGGCCGCACCTGCCTTGTTGGCAACCGCTGCCTCATCTTTCAGCTCGGGCTGATCGATGTTTGGACGGCGGTTCTCCCCGTCGGGAACCGGTGCCTCGTGTTCCAACTTGAGTTGGACGGTGTGTAGGCGACGGTTGAACGAGGCAGGTGCTCCGGTCACCCGTCCACGGCGTCCGGTGGCGGCGCGCTTCGGTGGCAGAGTGGTCTTGCTTCCGGGTGCGTGCCACGTCTTGATAGGTGGGCGTCGCAGCCGGCGTTGTACCCGCTCAGGCCCTCGCCATGTTGGTGAAGGTCGTTTCACCAACCGGGGCGCGCGCGACGACCCGGAGGTCGACGAGGTTCTTTGAACCTTTGTCGCGCCAGCCGTGGAGAACTCCCGTTTGCCTCGGCGTATGTGGCCATGCCAGTGTTAGAAGAAAACTAGCGACGTTCCTAGCCGGTCTAGGGTCGCCAGTGTTGAGAAATGGGCATAGCGGCATGCGCCTTTCGGCCGCGGAGGAGCGGCTTTGTATCTTGTTTATTGTACACGACCATTCGCCGGTCATGCGTTTTATGGCAATAAAGAGCTTCCTTCATCCATTCGAGGGGCGTTACGCCTTTCTCTCCGCGAGACAAGCGATGATTCCAATGTTTAAACTGTACACGAACATTATTATTATTATGGAGTCGCACGAGCTGATACATGAGCAAGTATGGGGAGCCTAAGGGTAGAAACGACGTAGTTGCTGGATGTTCCAGGCGTTAGTGAAGACTTCGCCCTTCTCGTTGGCTAGCTTGTACGTGCCCGGCTTCAGGACCTCGGCGATGATGTAGGGGCCTTCCCACGGAGGGGTGAACTTGTGGCGCCCTCGAGTGTCTTGTCGCAGCCTGAGGACCAGATCTCCCTTGCTGAAGTCTCGGCGTCGCACCTTCCGCGCTTGGTACTGGCGGAGCGTCTGTTGATATCTCGCCGAGTTCAACAGCGCGACGTCGCGTGCCTCGTCCACGCAGTCGAGGGAGTCTCGTCGAGCTTGCTGATTCACTTCCTCTTGATACGCCCTGAGCCTCGGGGACCCGTACTCTAAATCCGTGGGCAAGATTGCCTTGGCGCCGTGCACCAGAAAGAACGGGGTGAAACCCGTGGCTCTGCTTGGGGTCGTTCTAAGGCTCCAGACGACCGAGGGTACTTCGCCGATCCACTTGCGACCAAACTTGTTCAGCTTGTTGAAGATCCTCGACTTCAATCCTTGCAATATCATGCCGTTGGCCCGTTCCACCTGGCCATTTGTTTGGGATGCGCAACGGCCGACCAATCCACGCGGATGTGGTTGCGGTCGCAGAATTCCAGGAACTTCTTGCCAGTGAATTGGGTGTCGTTGTCAGTGATTATTGAGTTTGGCACCCCGAACCTATGGATTATGTCGTCGAAGAACTGTACCGCTTGCTCAGATCGGATGTTCGTGATGGGCCGGACCTCGATCCACTTCGAGAACTTGTCGATGGCAACCAGCAGGTGAGTAAAGCCCCCAGGCGCTTTTGACAGCGGACCAACAAGATCCAACCCCCATACGGCGAAGGGCCATGTGATTGGGATGGTTTGTAGCTCGTGCGCCGGGAGGTGTGTCTTGCGGGCGTAGAACTGGCACCCTTCACAGGTACGCACAACCTCTATCACGTCGGCAACCGCCGTGGGCCAATAGAAACCTTGTCGAAAGGCGTTGCCCACGAGGGTTCGAGCCGCCGCATGATGCCCGCATGTTCCTGCGTGGATGTCTCGTATCAACTGCCGCCCTGCGGGAATGGGGAGGCAGCGTAGCATCACCCCCGAAGGGCTGCGTTTGTACAGCTCGCCGTCGACCATGGCGAACGACTTAGCTCGTCTGGCGATGCGTCGCGCCTCGGTTCGATCCGAGGGCAGCATGCCGTGGTCGATCCAATCTATGTACTGGTGTCGCCAGTCCTGTGGGGCCGGGGGTCCGTCGATTTCCATCACTTCCTGCTCGTCCGGCGGTGGCGTCCTTGGTTGGGGGGTCTCGATGCCTTCTGTCGAGGGATCCTCGTCCATTGGTTCGATGCGGGCTTCCCTCGAGGATGCTTCTGACGTCGTATCCGGACGCTGGGGCTCGATGGAGGGTCTCGAGCAATCGCGGGCGAAGACGTTCGGGGGGACTGTGATTCGCCCCGACGCAATCTTGGCCAACTCGTCCGCTTCTTCGTTGTACTTGCGCGCGATGTGGTTGAGTTCGAGGCCGAGGAATTTGTCTTCGAGGCGTCGCACTGCGTGGCAGTACGCTTCCATCTTCTCGTCATGGCAGTTCGAGTTCTTCATCACTTGATCTACGACTAGCTGCGAATCCCCCCTAACATCGAGGCGTTTGATGCCCAGCTCGAGGGCAATATGGAGCCCACTGAGGAGGGCTTCGTATTCCGCCATGTTGTTGGAGGCAGGGAAATACAGCCGCACCACATAGCGCATGTGTTCTCCATGAGGTGAGATGAAGAGAAGCCCTGCCCCCGCCCCGGTCTTCATCACAGATCCGTCGAAGTACATAGTCCAACACTCCGCCTGTATCTGGGGCGAGGGTAGTTGAACGTCTGTCCACTCGGCGACGAAATCCGCGAGAACCTGGGACTTGATGGCTTTGCGCGGTGCGTACGTGAGCGTTTCGCCCATCAGTTCCACCGACCATTTGATAATCCTCCCAGACGCGTCCTGGTTGCGGACTATCTCCCCCAAGGGGAACGACGAGACCACAGTCACCGGGTGCGCCTCGAAGTAGTGCCTCAGCTTTCTTCGAGCCAGCACAACCGCGTACAACAGCTTTTGGATCTGCGGGTACCGCATCTTGGTTTCTGATAATACTTCGCTGATATAGTACACGGGTCGTTGTACCGGCAGCGCATGGCCTTCTTCTTCTCTCTCTACTACGATGACCGCGCTAACCACTTGGGTCGTCACAGCCACGTATAGGTAGAGCGTTTCCCCATCCCTTGGTGGCGTAAGGATGGGTGAACTTGAGAGTGAGGCGACGAGCTTGTCGAGGGCTTCCTGTGCCTCTGGGGTCCAGGAGAAGCGTTCGTGCTTTCTCAGGAGCCGGTATAGAGGTAAACCCTTTTCCCCTAGCCGACATATAAAGCGACTCAGCGACGCTAAGCACCCCAGGACCCGTTGGACTCCTTTCAAGTCTCGGATCGGGCCCATCCGTTCGAGAGCAGCAACCTTCTCGGGGTTGGGTTCAATGCCTCGTTGGGAGACTATGAAACCCAACAACATGCCTCGCGGCACTCCGAAAACGCACTTCTCCGGATTGAGCTTTACACCGGCGGCCCGGAGAGCCTCGAAAGCGGCTCGCAAATCGTCGACCAAGTTGTCTGCCTTCTTGGATTTTACGACGATGTCGTCGACATATGCTTCCACGGTGCGCCCGATCTGGTCTCCGAAGACCCGAAGCATACATCGCTGATACGTGGCTCCCGCGTTTCGAAGCCCAAACGGCATCGTAGTGTAGCAGTATATGCCGAAGGGGGTGATGAAAGAAGTCGCGAGTTGGTCGGATTCTTTCATCTTTATTTGGTGATAACCGGAATACGCATCAAGGAAGCTGAGGAGTTCACACCCCGCGGTGGAATCTACGATTTGATCGATTCGTGGCAAAGGAAAAGGAACTTTGGGACATGCTTTATTTAAACCGGTATAGTCCACGCACATCCGCCATTTCCCATTCTTTTTCATAACTAATATAGGGTTAGCTAGCCACACGGGATGAAAAACTTCCTTGACGAATCCGGCCTCCAAGAGCTTGCGCAGCTCCTCTCCAATCGCTCGACGCTTCTGCTCGTCAAAGCGCCGAAGGCGTTGGCACACCGGCCTGGAGTTGGGCTGGATATCAAGGGAGTGCTCGGCGACCTCCCTCGGTATGCCGGGCATATCCGAGGGGCTCCACGCGAAGATGTCGGCGTTGGCGCGGAGGAAGTCGACGAGCACCACTTCCTATTTGCGGTCGAGGGTGGAGCTAACCTTCAACGTCTTGTCGTCAGGGTTGCTGGGGTCGAGGGGTACGTCCTTGGTCTGCTCGGCTGGCTCGAAGCTGCCAACGTGCTTTGGCGCGGGGTTGTCGATCTCGTGAACCATCTCTTCCAGACGGGCTACACAAGCTTCATCTTGAGGTAGGTGTAGTTCGGGACGGCCATGAACTTGGCGTAGCACGGTCGCCCGAGAATGGCGTGATAGGCACCCCGAAACCCCACCACCTCGAAGGTGAGGACTTCCTTGCGGAAGTTGTCCGGCGTCCCGAAGTAGACCGGCAGGTCGATCTGCCCGAGGGGCTGAACCCGCTTCCCCGGAGCGACGCCGTGAAATGGCGCCTTGCTTGGGCGCAGCTGGTCCCTGAGCTCCAGGGTGGGAGCATAAATGATGTTGAGGCTGCTGCCTCCGTCCATGAGCACCTTGGAGAAGCGTGTGTTGCCGATGACAGGGTCGACGACGAGCGGGTATTGCCCCGGATTGCTCTCTGCTGAAGGAGATGGTCTCGTTCGACCAGTCGAGGTACTTCGGGGCCGCCCGGTGCACCGCCAGGACCTCTCGACGTTCGCGCTTGCGCTGCCGAGACGTCATGTTGGTCGTGGGCCCCCCGAAGATGAAGAACACATTCTCCACCTGGGGGAATCCGCCCTTGTCCTTGCCGTCGGCGTCTCCCTTCTCGTTGTCGTTCTTCGCGGCCACGCGGTTGTAGTATTTCTTCAACATCTCACACTGCTCGAGGGTGTGAGTGACCGGGCCCCTGTGGTATGGGCACGGTTTCTTGAGCATGTCGTCGAAGACCCCCGGGCCTCGAGGCTGACCTCCTGGGCCCTTGCGGGCAGGGTCCGCCGCGAGGGCTTCGTCGGAGTCGTCGTCTGGCTCTGGTACTCGCGGCGCCTGCTGCGCCTTCTTCCCTTTCTTCCCCTGCTTCATCTTTTTGGCGGGGGCCTTGGGCTTGTTTCCCTCCATGGGCACTCCTTCCACGTGCTTCCCCTTCTTGTCGACGAAGTTGGCGCCCTCTGCCTCTTCGCCGGAGGCGTAGCGCGTGGCGATGTCGAACAACCCACTAACGGTAGTGGGGGGCTTTCGCCCGAGTTTGCGCACTAAGCCTCGATTCGTCGTGCCCAGGAGGAAGGCATGAAGCACCACCGAGTCCCCGACGTTCGGAAGGTCCGTGCAGCATTTGGAGAAGCGACGAACGTAATCTCGCAGGGACTCGCCGGGCTTCTGGCAACATTGCCGAAGGTCCCAGGGGTTCCCCGGGCGTACGTACGTGCCCTGGAAATTGCCCACGAAGGTGTTCACAAGATCGTTCCAGTCATGGATCTGGTTCGGGGGCAGCTGCTCCAGCCATGCTCGCGCTGAATCCGCGAGGTGGAGGGGCAGGTTGCGGATGATGACTTCATCGCTGGACGCACCACCCAGCGTGCATGCCAGGCGATAATCGTTGAGCCAAACTCGAGGGTCGGTCTCTCCGGAGTACTTGACGATGGTGGTTGGTTGCCGGAATCGTGGAGGTATCGGTGCCGTCCGGTTCTCGCGGCTGAACACCCGAGTACCAGGAGGTTCCGGCGATGGGCTCTTGTCTTCACGGCTGTCGTAGCGGCCTCCACGTCAAGTGTGGTACCCGTGGCCGGTGGTGGCGTCGAGCTTCCTTTTATTGAGGATGTGGCGGGCATCATCTTTGCCGGCGCGTGTGTCCAGCATGCGTTCCTTCACAGGAGCCTTCATCCGGCTCTTGAGAGGAGTACGCACTGACTCCGCCCGGTCTTGCGCTCCGCCTACGACTCCCGTGCTGTCAGAGCATCTCATACGCGACGCGGAGCTCTCGGCCTGTTGTACCGCGGCCTGTTCGATCAGGGCTTGCGCCTCGCTGCGCAGGTTGCGGCCCTGCGGCGTCGATGGCTCCGGCATCGCTCGTATCAGTGTAGCCGCGGCGATTAACTTCTGGCTGGTCCTCGCCAGGGCCAGGGGGTCATCCCCGTGGTCGTCGGCCATGATTCGCGCCTGTGCGGTGCACGCCACCTCCTGCGCGAAGTTGCTGGGCCCAGGTCGCCCCGTTTCAAGGGCCGCGTGCAGCCGTCGAACCTGGCGTCGCTCGTTTTCGAGGCTGGCCTCGAGTTCCCGCACTTGGATCAGCTGGGCTTGAACCAGCGCGGCGTCTCCGGTCGCGGGAGGTGCCGCCTGCCGGGGTGCCACGCTTCCCACGGGGTCTCGTGGCGTGACGGGGCTGTTGTCCTCCGTGTCCGGCTCGAATACTGCCGTGACAAAGCACTCCCGCGCAGGGTCGTGGTCCCCCGTGCTCGAGTCATCAGAGTAGTAGAAGCAGTAGTCCGCCGCGGCCTGGAATGCCACGAAAGCTTCGTAGTCACGAAGCTCGAGGTAGTCCCACTCCGGGTCCTCCTGCGAGGTTTCCCCCGCGCTCGTGCTGAGGTATGAGTCGCCTGGCGAGGTCGCGATGAGGTTCCGGATCGAGAGCAGGTGATGTCCAGCGAGGTCGTCGTAGGCGTCTATCGTCGTGCTGATGGATGACGAGTACGCCATGCCCGATCCACGCATCCCATACGGGAAACGTGACGGCTCGGCCTCGCTCTCCTTGTTCGGGCGTGTGGTCGGAGGCGCGGGTGCTGGCGTGGCCTTGGTCCCCTCGGCAATGGTGCTTTCGCTGAGGTCGATGTCGTCCAGGCGGCGCGCGCGCGCAGCCCGGCACCGCTCCATGCGTGCTCGTCGCGAGCGTTGCCCTGAGCGCCTCTTGCGCCTGGGCGTTGGCGATGGCGGTGGGCTTGTTGCGGCGGTCGCGGCAGTGGCGGCCGCATCCCTTGGGAGGAGCCGCATGAGATAACCGTTGCCGGTTGCCTCAAACCCCAGGCTCCCGAACCAGATGGTGAATCCGGCTGGGAGTGGGTCGGATGAACCGTAGGAGCAGCGATCAACGAGGCGCTCTGTACGGATCACCATCGAGAGAACTGGCGGGTCAAGAAGTCGATCACAGCGCGATTCCCCTACCTGGCGCGCTACTGTCGGTGCCGGAACCGTGCAGGGGTCCAAACACCTGCAGAAAAGTGCGCTGTGTCCCGTCTCTCGATGGTCGATGCAAGGGCAATACGGTGACACGAGGTTTATCCTGGTTCCGATCTTCCGATCGTACGTCCAGCAGGGTGTGCTTGCGCACTTGTATTGCCTCGCACCGGGGGGTGCTCGTAGTAGGGGGGCTACAAGCTTGGCGGGAGAGGAGGATGAGCCCCCAGGTCCCTTAGAACGAGTGAGAGTTGAGTTCCTTGCAAACTGAGTGGAGCGTGTGGATGAGTGTCTCTGATGGCTCCCCCTGTTCTATGGGGCTGCCTCCTCCTTTTATAGTTCAAAGAGGGGCAGTTACAAACAGTAGAAGTACAGTACTTGGTACAGTGACGGCGTACGACGAGGTGTGACCGCAGGCGTGACTCTTGTCTTGGCTCGTGTTGTCGGACTATGCGACTTCCCGGCGTATGGTGCTCTGGCGCATGGCGTGGCGTCCCCTGTTTATGACGCACGCTTCCTGTGCTCCTGATTTTATGGGCTGGCGTGGGTCGTCATCATCGAGTACATCGGGCCGTGGACCCGTTCGAGGGCTCCTCATGTCCGTTCGAGGGGTCCCCGTACCGGAGTTGGTAGAACAGGGAAGCGTGACAGCACAGGGCTGTCATATCGCTCAGGCTCGTGACGCCACACAGGTCTGTCACGCCGCACAGTGTAGAGGATGACCGCACGGCGTCAAGAATGACCGCACGGCGTCAGGAGTGACCGCACGGTGTCAGGGGTTGGCGGAGATGACCGGGGATGGGCTAGTGATCCGTCGCTTGACTTCCTCACCCAAGGCCGTGCAGAGCCATTAAATGCCTTTGTCCATGGGGTAGGTGAGCCGTCGGCGGGCCCCACGAGCGAGGGGTCTCGAGCGAGGCGGAGATAGGCATCGAGAGCGGCCTCCGGGCCTCGAGCGAGGGGCCTCGAGCGAGGCGGAGTTCCGCTTCGCTCGAGGGGTGCTGGGCACCCTCGAGCCTGACAGCGGATCAAGACCTCTGCGCTTATTTTTGCTGTGTTAATTGGTTCCAGCGGTTTAGTTGGTGATTTATCGTCGTCTTAGGGCCTCTCCCAGGATTGGCACCGACAGATAGGTCGATAGCTGCCCCGCTATAAGGACCCGGTAAAAGTCGAGTAGTTTCCTGTCACTCGCGAGATATAGGAATCAACTGCTTTACTTATGTTGGAATCATAAGGAATAACAGGCGGGAATTTTTGTCATGTAGATGCCCTGTCCGTGTAGAGAAAAAGTTGGCTAAGGTCGAGTGGTACGGTACCTATGGTTAAGTTTTTGAACGTACTAAGCGCTTGTCGATTCTATGGGGTCGGTAAGTTTAGTACCTGACTGAACCGGTGCGAGACCTTTCGTTCTGCTCTCCCTTGGACTAACCTCCCCATGTTCGGATGTGGTTACAAGTGAGCGTAAGTGTTAGACTTCGGCCGGGCTTAGACACTTGTATCCAAGGGAAGTGGACCTGGAAACGCGTCGGGGATCGATGGGAACTACCTGGTAGCGCTAGCCTTTGGCTGAGTGCGATGATCCGAGTGCTTGGGTCCACCTTGCAAGGTTAAGAAATTGGTTCGAACTGTCTTTTTCTCGCAGCTAATGAGACTACTTAACCTAGCTGTCGTATTGAGTAAGAAAGTCGAACATGACGATGATGATAAACTTGATGCTTGCTTAATTGCTTGCTCTACATGCTTGTTTAGATTAGTTGCTTATCTAGAATGGTTAACTCAAACTAGAACTTGATGCTAAAATATTGAAAGTAAGGACCCACTCTTAGTCGCTCTTTGGCAAAACAAACCCACCAGCCAAAAGCCTTGCATGTCTAGAAGTTGGTGATGTAGCTGTCACCCGACGGTTAAGTCTTGCTGAGTATTAGTATACTCAGCCTTGCTTGTTGAATTGTTTTCAGGTAGTGCTCTTGAGGAGATGGTTGCAGGTCTTACCTGGCCAACCACCCTTCCTCCTCGCTGGACTGTTGTTTGGGACGAGGATGCTTCCGAGTGATGTCACGACGGCTTCACGTGATGTCACGGTTATTTCGAATAATTAGTTGTTTCCGCTGCTTTGCAAAACTCTGAGACACCGTTACTTCATGCATTTGAACTATTTGTAATAAAGTACCTCAATTGGGACCTTTTAATTAATTGTGGATTGTTGTAATCTCTAGGACTCACATTCGAGTGAGTATCTGCATGACTTGTTTCGATCGAGGTAACTGTTCGTGGTTGCATCGGGCTCGACCCGACAGACTGTCAGATTACTCCGATTTAAATGCGTGACGACCAATGGAAGGTTAGCGCACTTAAGTCGGATTAATTTGAGCAGTTCTGCCACAGCTGGTATCAGAGCGAAAAGTCACACACTAGAGGTTCACACGGTCCCAACACACTTGTTTCGGAATAAAACTTGACCAACTAGTACTTTGTGAAAACTCGTTGGATCGCTAAGGATTAACTAGACCGTTAAGCCCAAGAGGGAATTTTGGGTTCTTTCAGGTGGCTTGCTAATTATGGTATATTTGGCTAACCTGCCCAGCACACCTTGCCCACGTGTTTTATACGTGCGCTGGTTTCTGTGCCCCGCGTGCACGAAGGGTGATAGGATATCCATTCCAGGGAACCTATCATTACGGTTGTGTATGAGTCGCCACATGTTTCATATGTGAGCAAGGTCTTGATGGTATGGTTCTAATTCAAATGAGCCTATCATCCTGGTTGTTCGCCATGTTCGAGACATGCGCATGATGCCACATCACGAGTTATGCGAAGGGTTGTGTGCTCTATTCAAAAGGAGCGTACGGCCTAGACTAGATGCACTGTCCATGCAGTGTTGAACGCATGGATACCATTTTTATAAATGAACGGTAATGAATGAGGACGCTTCCGTGACGTGCTGGCACAGAAGGTGCATGTTTTCTTGCAGGTACACTAACCTCGGTTCGATAAGCCGCGAATAGTTGTGTGACGACTAGCTATTACAGGGAGAGACGTATATTGTGCCTCGCCACCGGCAACTAACCACGTACACCAAGACTTCTTGGTATTTGTGAGGACGTTTTAGCTCTTTTTGCATCATGTTAACAGCTATAAAAATTGTTAAAGATAACTTGAAGCAAAAGGAATAATAATCTTGGTTCTCACAAAAACATCGCCAAATCTGTCCAATCTGCATGCTTCTGCTGGTCCGAATTTTTCGGGTCATTAAAGCATCCCGGTTGTAAATCCATCTTAAGTAAAAGTTGTTCATAACTTAACAACCAAGCTGCTGTAAACATTTCAAGATTTTTGGTTAAGTAAAACTTGAGTTATGCTGAAAACAAGTGTTAGCTGTTTGCTGAAAAGTCTGGGTTGATAGCAGGGTAGTACTTGAGCTTTCCAACCACCTTAGAGCCAAAACCAGTTGAACCTTTGACTACCGAAGTTGTGAGTAATTTCACCAGGAAGCTACTTGCGAAAGTTCAGCTCTATTGAGCTAGTATGTCAAGAGATACAGAGATTTTTGTGATCCTCAGCCATTCGGAAATCAGCAAAAGCAGAGAGGCAAACATTGAATGTTTCGACCTTGTTAAAGTTTGAATCTAGTCCTGAGCTGAATACCAAAGTTATAGGAAATTTCAGAATGTTGATGCTCACAAAATTTCAAGCCCAACGGACAAGTATAACAAGAGTTATGACCAAATTGGTAACCCTCGGTCATAACTAAAACAGCATGGACAGAGACGCGAATTTTGAATTTTTCGACCTAGCTAGAGTTTGAATCTGATCTTGAGCTAATTATAGAAGTTGGAGCTCATTAAATTTCCTAGCTACTGGCAAAAATTCAAAGGCTTTGGACGTCCGACCACGGAGATATGAATTTTCTCCTCCGACAGCATTGCTGTTCGGAATTTCTGCAATGAGCTTCGTATCGTTTTCGCGCATGATTGCCTTGTCTTACCTTGTAAACAAGTTTAAGAATCATGTGATTTAACACTAAAGTTCACAACTGCAGATGGTGGAAGGAACACGCCTCAACCCACCTGATTCCGAGAAATCCAGTGGCAGCCAAGAACCACCTCAGAACCCGATGGAGGCGTTCGTCGCCACAATGACCGAGTTGCTGCGGCAATTTACCCATGGACAGCAGCGGCAGCATCATGATGGAGACAACGCCGATTCGCCTGAGAAAGCAGACTATCAAGCTTTTCTAGCCACTCAGCCTCCTTTATTCGAACCGACAGAAGAGCACTTAGATGCAGATGCCTGGATTCGCATCATCGAGTCTAAGTTCTCCGTACTTTCCCTACCATGCTCAGAGGAGAATAAGGCCAAATATGCAGCTCAACAGCTCCGAGGCCAGTCATTCATTTGGTGGGAACATTATCTTTCTATGCTTCCAGCCAGTCAAGTGGTGAGTTGGACAGAATTTAAGGCAGCATTCAAGGCTCATCATATTCCAGAGGGATTGATAGAAAGGAAGTTGAATGAGTATCTGTCACTAACTCAGGGCACGTGCACTGCACTCCAATATTCTCAGGTTTTCAACAACTTATGTCTATATGCTAGTTATCATGCTGACAGTGACGCCAAAAAGATGGACCATTTCCGACGAGGTCTCAACCCCAAGCTCAAGGAATGCTTGAATCCCGTCAAAACAACCAGCTATGATGAGTTAGTGAGCTTGGCAATCTCGCAGGAGGATTGTATTATGGCTGTTCATGCAGAAAAGAAGAGGAAGGCCCTCGCTATACCAGCTAGTGCCTCAAATTTAAAGTTTCAGATAATCCAGAACGAGCCACCTAAGGTTTCACAAGAGATCCCGCAACCTGAACATTGGGTGATCAGGCCACTTCCGCAGCAAGATGCTCCCCGTTCCCCTGATTTTCAGCCACAAGACTCAAGACCAAATGCTCAGCAGCTAGCCCAATCTAGCAATGGTAATCATTGTTATGTTCATGGAAGTCCTAGCCACTTTGCTAGAAAAGGTCCTCAAAAACGACCCAAGGATCATAAGCAAAGCTCCAATCAGAACAAGAGCAAGAAGCAAACGGTCAAAGTCCAGAGAGGAAGGATTAATTTTACAACTCTCGCGATCTCCTGGAAGGTGCACCAGTAATGACGGGGACTTTTCGTATCCATAACCGACCAGCAGTTATACTGTTTGATTCCGGGGCATCACACAGCTTCATCAGTACCAAGTTCCTAAGTGGATGCAATATGAAGCCCCATACCACTAAAGGGTTATACAAGATTTCAACACCGGGTGGCAAGATTGATTCCAACTCAATAACCCCACTTGTGCCACTCCAGTTGGGCAGTAAACTCTTCAAAACCAACCTAATTGTTTTGGGACTTGAAGGCATAGACGTTATTTTGGGGACAAATTGGATGACTCAGCATGCAGTCACATTGGATATTGCAACACGGGCCGTCGAGATAAATTCCCCGACACATGGCGCATCCACCCTTTACTTGCCATCTCAAGAGGGCACCAGCTCTTGTGCTTTCCTGACAGTAGGGTCACAACTGGAAGATATTCCTGTGGTATGCGATTATCCAGATGTTTTCCCCAACGACTTACCTGGTATGCCCCCAGATAAGGAAGTCGAGTTTGTCATTGAACTTCAGCCTGGTACCGCCCCATATCAAAACGACCTTATCGGATGTCACCTATGGAACTAGCCGAGTTGAAGACACAGTTGCAAGAGCTCCTTGACAAAGGATTTATTCGACCAAGCACATCACCTTGGGGATGTCCAGCCCTTTTTGCTAAGAAAAAGGACAAGAGTTTAAGGTTATGTGTGGATTACCGACCTCTCAACGCGGTGACAATCAAGAACAAATATCCACTGCCTCGCATCGACATTCTCTTTGATCAGTTGGCCGGTGCTAGAGTCTTCTCTAAGATTGATCTTCGATCTGGTTACCATCAGATTAAGATCCGGCCATGTGACATTCCAAAGACCGCCTTCTCGACAAGATATGGTCTATATGAGTACTTGGTCATGTCTTTTGGGCTAACAAATGCACCCGCTTATTTCATGTACCTCATGAATTCGGTCTTCATGCCCTATCTTAACAAATTCATCGTGGTCTTCATTGATGACATACTCATATACTCCAACAATGAAGAGGAACACGCAGATCATCTTCGCATTGTTCTGCAAACACTTAGAAACCACCAGCTTTATGCCAAGTTCTCTAAGTGTGAATTTTGGTTAGATAGTGTGAAGTTCTTGGGACACACTATCTCAAAGGAAGGAATATCCGTTGACCCGGGAAAAGTTCAAGAAGTTATGGATTGGAAACCCCCAGCTTCAGTTCATCAGATCCGTAGTTTCCTTGGTCTTGCTGGTTATTATCGTCGATTTATTCCAGACTTCTCCAAGATAGCTAAACCAATGACAGAGTTACTCAAGAAAGGAGCTAAGTTTAAGTGGGACGAGAAATGTGAGAAAGCTTTCCACACCCTGAGACAACTCCTCACTTCCGCACCCGTTCTGGCACAACCTGATAACACCAAGCCGTATGACATCTACTGCGATGCTTCAGGCACAGGGTTAGGTTGTGTTCTCATGCAAGATAACAGGGTCATTGCTTATGCTTCGCAAGCACTCCGTCCACATGAGTTGAATTACCCTACCCATGATCTCGAGTTAGCAGCCGTGATCCATGCCCTAAAAATTTGGAGACACCATCTCATGGGCGCACATTGTAAGATCTACACAGATCATAAAAGTCTCAAATATATTCTTACCCAATCAGATCTGAATATGAGGCAGAGAAGATGGTTGGAATTAGTCAAGGATTATGACTTGGAAATACTCTATCATCCTGGGAAAGCCAATGTTGTAGCCGATGCTTTAAGTCGGAAAGCACATTGCAATTGTCTCGCCGTCGAAACCTACAATCAGACCTTATGTGCAGAGATGAGGAAACTCAATTTGGAAATCGTTCCTCGTGGCTCATTGAATAACATTTCTTTAGAACCAACTCTCTACGACAAGATAGCTACCGCCCAATCTCAGGATAAATGCATTAAGATCATCAAAGAAAAACTTTCTGAAGGGGATGAGAAGTATCGCTGTTTCAGATTGGATCAGAAAGAGGTAGTATATTTTGGGGAACGTTTAGTAGTACCAAAGAACCTGGAACTTCGGAAGGAAATTGTAGATGAGGCTCACCTCTCTAAATTATCTATTCACCCTGGTAGCAGCAAGATGTATCAGGATCTAAGGCAGAACTTTTGGTGGACAAGAATGAAGAGGGATATTGCCGCTTACGTTTCAGAATGCGATACTTGCCAGAGAATTAAGGCCAGTCACCTTAAGGTAGCTGGAATGCTACAACCTCTCCCAATACCTTCATGGAAATGGGAGGACATAAGCATGGATTTCATTGTTGGATTACCGCTCACTTCCCAAAAGCACGATTCTATATGGCTTATTCCAGTCAGGACCTCTTACCGAGCCGATCAATACGCAGAAATTTACTTTGAAACTATTGTCCGTCTACACGGTGTACCCAAGACTATCATATCCAATAGAGGCTCACAATTTATGGCTCGTTTTTGGGAATGGTGACATGAATCTTTAGGAACCAAGTTAATCCGCGGTTCCGCATACCACCCACAAACAGACGGTTAGACCGAAAGGGTTAATCAAATAATTGAAGATATGTTAAGAGCTTGTGTCATACACTATGACAAGAATTGGGACAAGTGTTTACCACTCGCTGAGTTTTCTTACAACAATATCTACCAAGCTAGCTTGAAGATGGCACCTTTCGAGGCACTATATGGTAGGAGATGCCGAACCCCGTTAAGTTGGTCACAGTCAGGTGAGAGGCAAATCTTGGGAACAGACCTAGTGGCAGAGGCGGAAGAGAAAGTAAGAGTGATTCAGGCCAACCTCAAAGCAACCTAATCCAGGCAGAAAAGTTACTTTGACAAGAGAAAGAAACCTCTACAGTTTTACGTCGGAGATCATGTCTACCTTAAAGTCTCACCGACTAAAGGAGTGCAAAGGTTTGGAGTGAAAGGGAAGTTAGCCCCACGGTACATTGGCCCCTACGAGATCATAGAAGCTTGTGGACCCGTAGCTTACCGAGTACAACTTCCTGAGAGACTCTCAGCTGTTCACGATGTTTTCCACGTATCCCAACTCAAGAAATGTGTTCGACTTCCGGAAGTTGAGATTGTTGACCAAGACTTGGCATGGGTAGAACCTGACTTGGCTCTGGTAGAGCACCCTTTAAGGATTCTCGATCGCAAGGAAAGAGGAACTAGACGGAAGATCATTAAAATGTACAAGATACAGTGGAATCATCACACGGAAGAAGAGGCAACATGGGAAACGGAGGATTATCTGAACACCAAGTTTCCGGGTTTTCTTCTGCTACATGATCGTAAGCACCTTTACCTCACACAGTTCTTTTTACACTTGAATCTCGGGTCAAGATTCTGTTTAAGGGGGGTAGGCTGTGACAATCTAGGTGGTTAATTAACCTAACCACCTACTAAACCTTGTGTCTTAGCCTAATTAGGTTTAATTTGGCCCCACCTAGATTTTCACTTAAGAAATCCTACCAAAAATTCCCTTGCACCTCGGTGAACTTTTGACCTTTCACGGTTGGCACGGTTCGAATTCGAAATTTCACTTAAGAACTTGAAAATCGACCAAAACAAAAGTTGTTCAGTTTTTAACGGGACACATTTTTGTCAATTGGCTCATTTCGAGATTTTGAGTGGAAGATGCCTTAAAACTCAGTCAAAGCCAGCCAAACCCCAAAAGTTCACAGCCGGCTGACACCGAAGTTCATGCTGTCTTCGTCGCGCGCTCCAGCCCAAACCAAGCTGTTTTCCTTTGGTCGCCCTTTACAAAAGTTGTAGAGAGTACTGAGGGACACACCTTTCGTATTTGGAGATTTTTGAGTTCAGTTCTAAATTTTGGAGATATTGGAGGTCGAACAGACGCACGCCAACTGCTCGATGAAATGCCGGCACTCCCGAGCGCCTGCGCGTTCCAGCCGACCACGGCTTCTTCCACGCGGCGCACTGCGCCTGAGTGTTCCGACCGCCGTCAGGCCTTGCCCACCACGTGCCTCGACGTCCACGCGCTGTCCACGATGGCCCACGCCCCACGGCCGATATTGGCACTCCTTAGCGTCACGTTTTAGCAACGCTCAAGAGCGCGTAGATATATGTCGTTGTATGCAAAATTAATTCTGCAAGCACACAGAATATTTCTCGTTGTAGCACTTCTCCTCGGCAGTAACCCCAGGGTATCGTATTTATATTTCCGTAGGGAAGCAGATGGTTAAAGTGTGTTGAAGAATGAAATGATATATCTTGCCAGAAATATCAAGCCACAAACCTAGGGGCACAAACTCTCGGTTTGGGTGGATAATGGTCAAGTTAATGACCGGATAGAAGGTCTGAAAGACCAGCGACACACGGAGCACCTATTTCTAAAGAAAAGGAAAGACGCTAGGAGAGACCGGACCTAGACTCTTTCTAACTCAGAGCAAAAGGCACTCTAGCCTTAGCCTAGACCCTAGCTTAGATATCGGGAATAGAGCTCGCTTCAACGGCTAGAACGGGAGAACCTCAGAACGGGATGAGAGAGGGGGTTCTCCGGGCTCAGCACTGCTGTTATGAGTACACCCGAACGTGGTGGACTACGAAGGACGGACAGGGCTGTCACCACCTGCCGCCTACCACGTCTGCACTCGATGATTAAGATTTCTCTTGAGGCCTATCAAGAGAAATCCCCGTCTCCCCTAAGGCGTCTTACGGCCCGGTCAAGGCGAGCAAACCCGCGAGATAAAGCCCAGTAGAGCTAAACTAAACTCTACACTAAAACTAAAGGGGATAGGACTTTGCTCTAAAGAGAGCAAGATCTTTACTCTAAAAGAAGAGCAAGATAGAAATACAAAAGATAACTTAAGCTCCAAAGTAAGAAAGTAATTATATAAATAAACTCTTCAAAAGAAGGAAAGGATACAAGAGCTTTAACAGAACTTCGAAGACTCCGAAGATCCGAGCTGAGCTTGACTCAACTCTACTCCCAACTCTAATCCTAATCTAAGAAATGAAAAAGATACTAGAGCTCCCTTCAAGTAGAGACTTGAGTGATGTGGTGTGTGTCTTGAATGGAAGACTGAGCAGCCTTTTATAGCCTGCATGGGATGGATGTCAGCTTAATCTTCACGCCACCATCCTGCTTAGCATCCACACTGAAGAGGGTAGCTTGAGGCCACAGCAACAAGCCGGCCGGCCTGGTGTAGGCCGATCGGCCTACACCTGGCACGTCTGGCCACCGACTTCGTCGTGGACGCTTCTGATTGCTCCCTGAGGTCGGTAACGGTTGCGTTCAGTTGAGGCTGTCCAAGAATCCGAAGTTGTGGGCCCTCTAATCCATGTGTCTTGCACTATAGGCCTTTCGGGTCCTTGGATCAAACCGACGTTGATTGCACGGTGCTTGATAATCCTGGGTGTTTGATTGAACTTGTGGATCAGTGACGTGGCCAGACCTGGCCAGAGGAGGCCGGTCGGCCTGGGCTAGGCCGGCCGGCCTGGCTTTGTGCCAGGTTTGGCCCCTGTTTCACCAGTTTTTTCCTGCAACCATAACTCATCCAAAACTTGTGGAATTTGTCAATAAAAATAGTTTTATGCATGGAATATGGTATGATCATCCTCATTTTACCGAAATGTTGACGGTCACTACGAGGTTATAGGCTGTCAACACGCCCCCAAGCTTAGACTCTTGCTCGTCCTCGAGCAAGGCTAGAACTCTAGGTTCGGTAGGTCAAGAGTTGATTAAATGTGTATACTCTTAAAGCACCTTGTGCTTAAGCCAAAACTCAACGAATCACTTGAATAAGTTGGCATAAAAGAGAACTCATACCATGGTTCCACGTGGGGCTGCAGCGGTTCACGTTTTGGGCTATTAAGAGCTTGATCGGTCATCTCTAAAGTATTTCCTACAACTTTTCAGGTTCCATATCGAAGATATGAATTTTTCAAAAGATGGTTTATTCATTCCCCGATGGTACTCTCGAGTCACTCAAGGTGTTTAATCCTCACTCTTGGTCGGGATTGACCATTTTTTTTCTACACTAAGGCTGAAGTGGAGTTATAGGTAGGGTAAGAGTGGCATACCTTGGTTGCTTCTGTTGTCGAGTCGAAGAGTGGTCCGCGAGCGAGGACACTCGTCGAAGTGTGATGCTCAAAGGTCTTGGGACTCCTTATTTTTTTCTCTCTCATATTTTTGAGATGTTTCTTTTCTTCTTTTTTTTCAGATGGAGCATTTGTCTCCATATTTTTTTTCCTTTTTCAAATACATCTCTTCTCTTACTTTGGTAACAGAGAGGAATTCAACTTTGTATGGATTAGTTGAGGACCTTTAGGGTGAGCTTTGTGATGAAGTGAGTGTATGTCATCGACGGTGGACGTCAACCCCGGAGCGGGACTTTGACTAGTCGGATATTTGAGGCTGAGGTGGATGGGAAGACAGGTAAACGACAAGTGCCTTCTGCAAGCGGACTTCATCACTCAACAAGACTCAAAGCAACTCAAGATAGCATATGGTAGTTTAAAAGATGTATAACTGTTTAGGCTCTAGGTAGGACATTTTAAACCATCGAGGAATATTCACCATGTAACATTTTATAAAAACTTCCGAGAGGTTCCTTACTAAGCATGCAGTTATACCTCGAAACAAACCATATCAAAACTCACAATAACTTAAACAATGAACAAGTGCTCTTGCTCCCACAGTTTTATCATGGCAGATCCTTAAATGCCAACGAGCTCAAATACTCAGGAGTAAAGGATTAAGCACGAGGCACTTAGAGGGCATAAACAGAGCAACTTTTCATCATTCCAGAGGTTCTCAACCATAATTCCATACATAAAGACATCTTTTGGAGCTTTTATTATGATTATTTTATTTTATTTATTTATTATTTTTATTTTTTTCTTTAGCATTTAATTATTTTATTTTATCATAGCAAAGCAAGGCAAGGCAAGGCAACGGCAATGGCTTTCGATCATACTTGAGACTTCCCCAAGCTTCGATGAAGCTCACTGGTAGTACTAGTTGGGGTCGTAGTGCATGTAGTCAAAGAAGCCGTGAATGTCGGTCTGGAGGGATGTGGTCATCCCCCAGTTCTGCTGCGTGAGATCGGTGTTGTGTGCAACTTCATCTTTGAGCTGCTGCTGTTGCAGAGTCATCGTCTCCAACCTGGTACTAAGATCAGCGATCCCCCGGGAGACCGGGTTCTCGTAGTCATACCTGGCGAAGGCGGATGGTCCGACCTGCGGGTCGTATCCTGTCGTTCCTTGATGGTAGTCAAACGCCTCCTCAAAACTCATGTTGGCAGTGGGGTTCTCCGTTGGCTGCCGGTCGTCATACTCTGCCGGTAGTCATACTCGGGCTGAGGTGCGGTAGATGTTCTGGCTTCACTGTCATGCCTGGCTCGCCTGCCACGTGTTGCAAGGCCTGCAACACTGTGGCGAGCGGGTTCCTTCCTTCTAAGCTGCATGGTTAGACTTTTCGCTGATCTCAGCGACAAAGCTGGGCATGGAAGCTCGACTTCGTCGATGAAACCAGGATAACACATGAAAAGAGTATGGCTAGGGCCCTCGCGCATCAAGTGACCCTGGATAAAATGGTCTAAACCAATGCAAGACTGATACTCTTGTGTAGCGGGAAGGAAAGTGACTTGAGCGCCCTGCAAAGCACCAACATGGGTGGCAATGCGGGTGACTAGCGAGGTTATGTCAATTGTGGCTCGGCCAGTGACTAACCTCTGCCAGTCATCAAGCATGCTCATGACCGGTGAGAAACGAATTTTCTTGACCATGGCATAAAGGCACTCTAAATCAGGCAAGAGGCAAAGACGCAAGTCAGCGCGTGGGTGGGCCACCATAGCGATCCACTTCGCCAGAAAACGAAGAGTGGGGTTTTGGATGGCAGTGATGCTATTTTTCCCCGAGGATGGCTCGCCTGTGATGCTATCCCACCATGCGGCACGGTTGTACCAGTGGTTAGTCACCAACAGGTTGGCATCAATGATGCATCTCTTGTTGAAACCAAGAGCCTCACTGAGTTGCTTCTGGGTTAAGATAAAATCCTTGTTGAAAAACCAAAAGCAAATATTTGTCTCGTTGGGAAGAACTTCAACTTTCAAACTCATCAAAAACTCCATTGTGAGAAAGTGCGAACCTATTTTTGGGACGGGGTAGAAGTTTTGCCATCCGGCATTGTTGAAAGCCCGTTCCTTGTCTCCTCCGAGACCGGTCTTGATCAGCAGCATGGGGTCGAAGTACTTGGCATGTGTGTAGTAGCGGTCCTGGAGCTTGTCCAGCACCATTCTCTCTTCTTCGGACCGAGCAATGATGTGCTCGACCCGAGTCATGATCTGGATGCGGAGCCTTGAAGGACCGAAACGGCGACCAGACAGGGGGGGAGTGAATGGGAGCCGATAAAAATTTCTTTTCCAAATCCGGCTTTCACCCCAAAATCACTTCCGGACTTCGTGACACAATCTTGCCAAGATCACGCAGCAACTGAGATGCTACTGACCCTAGGAACAAGAAACATGCAGCGGAAACACAGAAAGAATCCTCGATCCAAAAACTTCACCGAAACAGCCACTGGGTGTGTGTACTCGGCACTGCCGGTTTTCAGAACTCGGCACTGCCGAATCCACACAGCACAGAAGCACCCCTCGAGTCTATGTACTCGGCAGTGCCGGTTTTCACAACTCGGCAGTGCCGGGTACACGCAAACAGCACAGCCCCAAAGTCAACTCGAGGATGGATCTCCCAAACGGCTTGAGCTCTTGAGGCGAGATTTTGGTCAGATGATCTAGACCTCCAGTGGAGTGTTTTCCCAAAAGATCTCGGCCTCTAACTCAGTACAACTCCCGAAAACTCAGATCTCGTGATGAACACCATGACACCAAGTTCATCCCGAAAATCTCAAATCTGAAGCGATTCTCGGCGCTTGGGGGCAAAGGATCACCAGCAAAAGAGGCACAAGGCACTCATATGTGAATCCCCCAAAGAAATCCGAGAGAAAACGCCCTAGATAGAGAAGAACGAAAATCCCCCAAAAATAGCTCCGAAAATACCCACGAAAATAGAAAAAGGAAAGGGAGCTCGGGAAATCAAATCATGGCACAAAGATGAGCAGCACAAACTCAATCACATAACCATGAATTCACCTATACAAACTAGGAATGATTCGAAGTAGTTCTAGGTGGAGGGGATGAAGGGAAGAGGAAAACTAAACAAGCCAAATAAAAGATAACTGAAGAGATAACAGCCACCAGCCCTGAAGGGGCCTATTAGTAGTCCAAGTGGTGGTGTCCTAAAGACTAAACTACCCCTAAGTGATACATACCCCTCAGGGGCAAATTTGACATTTTGATCTCAGATATTTTCCGGCTCGGGCACCTTCCACTGCAAGCTAGCTTCCCTCCGACGCAAGCCTTGCAGTCACGCCGCGTGTCCTCCGGATCGAAGCTCCTCGACGCCGTTCTTTGGCCAGCCCAGTCGGGTGCATGTACTCGGCACTGCCGAGTTGTTCAACTCGGCACTGCCGGGTACATACAGCCCAGCAGCCCAACGGCCCATCTTCGCCACGTCGAGTCCTCGGTCCTTGGTTTTGAGGCCCAAACCAAGGGAAACCGTCCACCGATGATTTTGTGGCCAAATCACCAAACCCCGCGCGCAAACTTCGGTTGTTAGCCACCACCTTGCGCCGGCTTCTCGTCCGCGTACGAGCTTCGGTTGTGAGCCGCTACCTCGCACCGGAACCACGTCCCCTTGCTCGTTCTTGCCAGCATGTGAACCGCATTTGATCCACCGGCCACCGGGTCCCTCGAACCAAGCCTACTTGTCTCTCCGCTCCTCGGAGGCCGCCATGGCTAAGACCTTTCGCGCCTGTTCTTCACCTGCACCAATGCAACCAAGCCGCATTCTACACCTGCAATACTTGAGCCAAGGGAAACGTCAATCCACACCACGTTGTCAATCACTCATCACACCAGGAAGCGACCATCCACCGGTCCTCGGACACACCGGGTCCTCAATCTCCCCCTTGATGAGTGCATTGACAACACACACATAGTAACCATTGATATAAAGAAAATATAAAAGAAATCGAAAAACAAGACTCAAGCAAGTGACTAAAAGCAAGAACAAGCTGAGAACAAAGTCACTCTGCAAGAGAAAGCTCCAGAAACGCCGACCCTTCAAGAAGAAGCGAAAGGGCTCAACACCATCGGCAAAAGAGCAAAAGCACAAAACAAGTCACGAATCTCCAAATCACTTCTCAGAATACTCAAAGCACTCCCCCTGCATTGATGCAACTCCCCCTGAACAAGTGAACATGTGCTTCTCTTTTAGAAAATGCAATCTTGCACAAACTTTCAAAATCTTTCCAGAAAATTGTCCCTCTTCACAAACTTTCAAAATTGTCCCTCTTCTTTTAGAAATGCTCAAGATATTCTCCCCCTTGTTGACAATGCATGAATCAAGGTCAGAAAAACCCAAAGTGCAAAAACCGACGCTGAGTTGCACAAGTCGGCACTGCCGAGTGGAACAAACCGGCACTGCCGAGTATACACAGACAGCTCAACAAAAATGCAAAAATGCAACTACAAGCACAAGAACCGGCACTGCCGAGTTGCTCCAGTCGGCATTGCCGAGTATATACAGGCAGCACAGCAAAAATGCAAAAATGCAACTACAAGCTTCTCAAAAATACAATGAGCAATACAAAGTGCTACAAGTTAGAGAAGAGACATACAAGCTAGTTCATCATGTCACACGGGCATTGCCATCAAGAAGGTGAAGACATATATCCAATTGACAAAGCCATGAGCAAATTGTGGATTTTTATCAAAAATGTCACCGCATGAGCAAAGTCCTAA
>WEIB01000499.1:0-35863 GCA_015476505.1 Urochloa ruziziensis
TCGGCCTACACCTGGTCCCCTGGACACCGCCTTCGTCGTGGACGCTCCTGATTGCTTCCTAAGGTCGGTAACGGTTGCGTTCAGTTGAGGCTGTCCAAGAATCCGAGGTCGGTGGGCCTTCAATCCATGTGTTTTCCCTCTAAGCCTTTCGGGTCCTTGGATCAAACCGACGTTGATTGCACGGTGCTTGATCATTCTGGGTGTTTGCTTGGGCTCCTGGATCAGTGACGTGGCCAGACCTGGCCAGGGGAGGCCGGTCGACCTGGGCTAGGCCGGCCGGCCTGGCTCTGTGCCAGGTTTGGCCCTTGTTTCACCTGTTTCATCCTGCAACCATAACTCATCCAAAACTTATGGGAATTTGTTAGTATAAACACATTTATGCATGGAACATGGTATGATCATCCTCATTTCACCGAATTATTGACGGTCAAAACTAGGTTGTAATGGCCGTCAACACGCCCCCAAGCTTATACTCTTGCTCATCCTCGAGCAAGGCTAAACTCTAGGTTCGGTGGGTCATGAGGTTTCTTCAATGTGTATACTCTCTAAGTATCTTGTACTTAAGCCAAAACTCAACAATCATTTGAATAAGTTGGCATAAAAGAGAACGCATACCATGATCCAACGTGGGGCTACACAGTTCACGTCTTGGGCTGTTGAGAGCCTAAACGGTCATTTTCAAAGTATTTCCTGCAACTTTTCAGGTTCCATCTCGGAGATATAATTTTTCAAAAAGATGGTTAAATCATTTCCCGATGGTACTCTCGAGTCACTCAAGGTGTTTAAACCTCACTTATGGTCGGATTGACCAACTTTTCCCTACACTAAAGCTGAAGTGGAGTTGTAGGTAGGGTAAGAGTGGCATACCTTGGTTACTTCTATTGTCGAGTCGAAGAGTGGTTCGCGAGCGATGACACTCGTCAAATTCCGGTCTTTGGAATTCATGGGTTCAAGTGGAGTGGGAGAAGGTGTGATGCTCAAGGTCTTGGGACTCCTTATTTTCTCTCTCTAATATTTTTGAGATGTTTCTCTCTTCTTCTTTCTTCTCTGTTTTTTTGAATGGAGCATTGTCTCCAACTCTCTTTTTTTCGAATACATCTCTTCTCTTACTTTGGTAACAGAGAGGAATTCAACTTTGTATGGAGTAATTGAGGACCTTTGGGGTGAGCTTTGTGATGAGGTGAGTATATGTCATCAACAGTGGACCTCAACCCCGGAGCGGGACTTTGACTAGTCGGACATTTTGAAGCTGAGGCGGATGGGAAGACCGGTAAATGACAAGTGCCTTCTGCAAGCAGACTTCACCATTCGACAAGACTCAAAGCAACTCAAGATAGCATATATTAGTTCATAAGATGTATAACTGTTAGGCTCTGGATAGGACATCTAAACCATCGGGGAAGATTCACCAAGTAATATTTTATAAAAACTTCTGAGAGGTTCCTTACTAGGCATGCAGTTATACCTCGAAACAAACCATATCAAAACTCATAATAACTTAAACAATGAACAAGTGCTCTCCTTCCACAGATAAACATGGTGGATCCTTAAATGCCAACGAACTCAAATACTTGGAAACTAAGGGATTAAGCATGAAGCACTTAAAGGGCATAAACAGAGCAACTATTCATCATTCCAAGGTTATCAACCATGAGCTTTTTATTCACATTGTTTTTTTTTGTTTTTTAAGAAATATTTATTATTATTATTATTATTATTATTATTATTATTATTATTTTATCATAGCAAGGCAAGGCAAGGCAAGGCGCTTTCGAACATACCTGAGACTCACCCAAGCTTCGCTGAAGCTCACTAGTAGTACTGGTTGGGGTCGTAGTGCATGTGCGACTTCATCTCTGAGCTGCTGCTGCTGCTGCAGAGTCACTGTCTCCAACGTGGTACTAAGATCAGCGATCCCCCGGGAGACCGGGTTTTCGTAGTCATACCTGGCAGAGGCAGATGGTCCGACCTGCGGGCCGTATCCTGCCGTCCCTTGATGGTAGTTGAACGCCTCCTTGAAAATCATATGGGCAGTGGGGTTCTCGGGCTGCTGCTGGTAGTCGTACTCGGGCTGCTGCTGGTAGTCGTACTCGGGCTGCTGGTGGTGGTGGTACTCGGGCTGAGGTGTGGTAGAAGTTTTGGCTTCACTGACGTGCCTGGTTCGCCTGCCACGTGTCACAGGGCCTGCAACACTGTGGCGAGCGGGCTCCTTCCTTCTGAGCTGCATGGTTAGACTTTTCGCCGATCTCAACGACAAAGTCGGGCATGGAAGCTCGACTTCGTCGAGGAAACCAGGATAACACATGAAAAGAGTATGCCCTTGGCCCTCATGTATTAAGTGACCCTGGATAAAATGGTCCATACCAATGCAAGACCGATACTCTTGTGTAGCGGGAAGGAAAGTGACTTGAGCGCCCTGCAAAGCACCAACGTGGGTGGCAATGCGGGTGACAAGCGAGGTTATGTCAATCGTGGCTCGGCCAGTGACTAACCTCTGCCAATCATCAAGCATGCTCATGACAGGCGAGAAACGAATTTTCTAGACCATTTCATAAAGGCACTCCAAATCAGGCAAAAGGCAAAGACGCAAATCAGCTCGCGGGTGAACCACCATAGCGATCCATTTCGCCAGAAAGCAAAGAGTGGGGTTATGGATGGCTGTGATGCTGTTTTTCCCAGAGGACGGCTCACTTGTGATGCTATCCGACCATGCGGCACGGTTGTACCGGTGGTTATTCACCAAAAGGTCAGCGCCAATGATGCATCTCTTGTTGAAACAAGAGCCTCACTGAGCTGTTTTGGGTCAAGGTAAAATCCTCGTTGAAAAACCGAAAGCAAATGTTCGTCTCGTTGGGAAGAACTTTAATTTTTAAGCTCATCAAAAACTCCATGGTAAGAAAGTGCGATCCTGTTTCCGAGACGGGGTAGAAGTTTTGCCATCCGGCGTTGTTGAAAGCCCGTTCCATGTCTCCTCCGAGACCGGTCCTGATCAGCAGCATGGGGTCAAAATACTTGGCATGCGTGTAGTCGCGGGTCTGGAGCTTGGCAAGTACCGTTCTCTCTTCCTTGGACTGAGCGATGATGTGCTCAATCTGGGTCATGATCCGGATGCGGAGCCTGTTGCGGGGCACTTCTTGCCTCTCCTCCTCCTGGGACTCTGTGTCTTGTTGAGCAGAGTCAACAGACATAGTGTCTCGGGAGGCAGACGATCCCTGAGAGCGGCGGGAGCTTGAAGAGCTGAGCTTGGTCACGACTCCACGTGCCGTCTGACGCGCCCTTGACCACATGATTCCTGCAAAAGGTTAGTCTCACAATACCCGAAGGAAATGAGGGGTTAGGCAGTCAGAAGTTAGGCATTCTTGTGGGAGATTAATCACCACAACTTGGTTAATCGTTCTTGTGGGGTAAGAACCACCACAAATGTTCTCGTTTTACCGGCAGGGGTTCGTTCTCACAAGATTCAAGGATGGATTTTAGCAGAATTTTCTTGTGGTTCAAACTCTAACCTTGCTTAGAGATTTTTGAAATTTAGCACGAGGGAGAAGTGAAGTGGTCAGGATGCTTGCATACCTGTGCTTGGGGCGATCTTCTCAAGAGCTGAGCAGCGGCTTTTATAGAGGCGAGGCAGGGGGAGGCCGGCCGGCCTGAGGTAGGCCGTTTGGCCTGCACATGGTGCCGGTCGTGCCGATCCTGCTGTCGGTGGTCACGCTGCTATTCTTGGTGCTGATGGTAGGTGAAGACGCGACAACAATGGTGGAGAGAGGCCGGCCGACCTGGGTGGAGCCGAGTGGCCTGGGTTGCTGCCTAGTTTTCTCCATCTCTCTTGTGTCATGCCCATGCATGATTGCTTGCTACTTGCTGCTGTGATCTGGCCATAAGCATTGACAAGTGGGGCCGGCCGGCCTAAGTGGGGCCGGTCGGCCTGGAATTTGGCTGGAATTTTTTTTTATATATGCTAAGTGATGCATAAATAAAATATGAATGCAAAGTTCAGAAATTAAACATGCTGAGTTGAAAGAAAGATTTAGAAAAGGAAACCTATTCTATATGCAATGAATGGGTACATACCATATAACTTATGGCGAGGGCTCGAGTTTTACGTCCTGAGCGGAACTCTCCGATTCTTCGTTCGGGGCTGCTTTCACCCGCCATTCCTTTCGGGTTGGACGGGGCTTGGTTTCAACTTCCTTGTCGCGCTTTGCTTGCTCTTCCAGTGCTTTGGCTCTTGATATCCTCCGCCGCGCATGGTAGCGGTCATGCCTTTTCTTTTCTTTGGCGGCGAGGGCTTCCACCATCTTCATGAGTGTTTCTATGGTTGGCATCCTGGGATTTCTGGGTGTGATTTCTCTGACCATATTGACTTGTTCAGGGGTCTCCTTAGGACAGAAGGAGAAATTTTCGGTTTCTCCACTGATCCTAATTTGAATAGTCCCTTTTCCCACATCGATGTTTGCATTCACGGTACTCAAGAATGGTCTCCCAAGAATGAGAGAATTCTTGGCTTCAGCTTCCATGTCAAGGACGATGAAATCCACAGGGACGAAGAAATCCCTAATCTTGACTGGGACATTTTCCGTGACTCCGTGTGGGTAGCAGATCGATTGATCCGCTAGCTGCAAACACATGGGTGTAGAGACAAGCGAAATATGCTTAAGGTGGTCAAAAACTACCTTTGGCATTACACTGACGCTCGCCCCCAAGTCACATAGGGCTTTGTCGAAATCATGGCCTCCAATTGAGCATGAGATTGTGGGGCAACCAGGATCTTTCTTCTTCTTGAGGCGGGGACCGAGTATGGCAGAGCTGCATTCCTCAGTTAGCTGTACCGTCTCCCTTGTGGGTAGAGTCCTCTTGTTTCTAAGTATGTCTTTGATATACTTGGCATACGTCGGGACCTGCAAAGCATCAAGAAGTGGTATATTGATGTATACCTTCTTGATTACCTCGACGAACTTGTCAAATTGTTCGTCGGCCACTGGTCTTCTCCTCCGTTTGGGGAATGGGAGGAAAGTTGGATCACAGTTTTCGCTAGAGGCCTTCGGAGCCTCGTTCCCCTCCTTCGAGACAGGGATGGATTCCTCGTCGTCTTCCTCTTCGGCGGCTGGCTCGGTGTTGCTAGCTTCCTTTTGTTGGGTAACTGCATCTTGGGGGTTGTGTGGATCCCGCGTGGACTTACCAGCCCGCGTGGTTCCTGCACTAACATTCTCCTTAAAAGGGACCTCCGGTTGCCCGGGTAACTTCCCCGCATTTGGGTTAGGACAAGATGCGGCCAGCTGAGCTACTTGAGTTTCAATCATCTTATTGGAGCTCAGCTGGTTCTTAACAACAGAATTAAAAGCTTCGATCTGGGAGGCCATCGACTCCATAACTTTATCATTAGCAAGAAATTTCTTGATAATGCTATCGTTAATTTTTTTTGACATACCAGATATCTTTTAAAGATGGTTGAAAACCGTTGTTAGAGTTATTACCTTGCTGTTGGCCGAAGGGAAAGTTAGGCTTGGAATTCCAACCTTGCTGAGGACGGAAGCCTGAATTGTTGTTATTCCCAATTAAGCAGGCTTCCTCTTGTGTCATCGGGTAGCTGGTACCCGAGTGTCCTGTTTCTCCACATGTTTCACATGTGATTCGGTCTTCCACAATCTGACTCATCTCCTTTCCGGGAGATTCAATCTTCTTCAAGAGAAGGTCCATCTTAGCGGTCAACATGTCGACGGAGTCAATCTGGTGTACTCCCTTGGTGCGGGGAGCTTGTCTCTCTCCCACCCAACTTTGGTGAGAGGATATTTTCTCAATTAGTGCCTTCGCATCGTCTACATCTAGCGAGAGGAAAGCTCCTCCCGCAGCTGCATCCAAGTGCTCTTGCGATCGGCGGCTCAGGCTGTGGAAGAAGTTTTGAGTGATCAACCAATCTTTCACACCATGGTGGGGGCAGGCTGCAATGTACTCTTGCAGTCACTCCCAAACTTCTGGGACTGACTCTCCGTCTAGCTGCTGAAAGCTAGTGATTTTTCCATGGAGGGCGTTGGTCTTGCCCACCGGAAAATACTTGGTCAGAAATGCATCGGCGCATGTCTGCCAACGTCCTTCAAAGGATGCTTTGTTGGCATAGAACCACTCCTTGGCTTTCCCAAGTAAAGAAAATGGGAAGAGCTGTAGGCGGATATTGTTGATCAGTGTGCCATTGGGGTTGATAGTGCTACACACCTCTAGAAAATTCTGAAGGTGAGCGTCGGCATCCTCAATTGACTTTCCGCAGAAAGGACAGGCCTGGACCATGTTGATTAGGCCAGACCTCAGCTCAAATCCCCTTCCTGTGCGTTCGACAGTCCCGGAAAGTTGCTGCTTGACGGGGCTGAGAACTCACAGAGTGTCTTCTTCGGCTGAGCCATCTCTCATGATTCTGGGGCCGAAGAATACGATGAACCTGTGTCTGGTTTGGACTCGGAGTCGGATGACGACTCGAGAATGTTGCTTGAGCTGAGTGAAATCCGAGGAGGTACGACTCTTTTGCGCACTACTCTTCCAATGTGTTCTGGATTTGGATCAAAGTTCGACGGTAGGTTGAAACCAGTCATGCACTACCCCGCAAACACATCAAAAATAGACGAATGTTGCAGTGGTGAGGTCACTAGGGTTAGTGGTTTGGTAAATCTGTAATGAGTATCAAACAATTCAACAATAACTTTAGCCAATTGCTTCCCCGGCAACGACGCTAGAAATGCTTGTTGGCACTCCTTAGCGTCACGTTTTTAGCAACGCTCAAGAGCGCGAAGATATATGTCGTTGTATGCAAAATGGATTCTGCAAGCGCACAGAATATATCTCGTTGTAGCACTTCACCTCGGGAGTTATCCCAAGGTATCGTATTTATATTTCCGCAGGGAAGCAGATGGTTAAAGTGTATTGAAGGATGATATGATAAATCTTGCTAGAAATATCAAGCCAAAAACCCAAGGGTACAAACTCTAGGTTTGAAGGATAATGGTCAAACGAATGACTGGATAGAAAGTCTGAAAGACCAGCGACACACAGAAGCTCCTAAGTCTATAGAAAAGGAAAGATGTTGGGAGAGACCGGACTTTGATACTTCCTAACTCAGAGCGAAAGACACTCTAGCCTTAGCCTAGACTCTAGCTTAGATACCGGGAACAGAGCTCGCTTCAACGGCTAGAACGGGAGAACCTCAGAACGGGGTGAGAGAGGGGGTTCTCCGGGCTCAGCACTACTGTTATGAATACACTCGAACGTGGTGGACTACGAAGGACGGACAGGGCTGTCACCACCTACCGCCTACCACTGCAGTTCCGTGGGTTGCAACACACTTCCTAGTTAATCAACAAGCCAGACACCACGTCTGCACTCGAAGATTAAGATTTCTCTTGAGGCCTGTCAAGAGAAATCCCCGTCTTCCCTATGGCGTCTTACATCCCAGTCAAGGCGAGCAAACCCGCGAGATAAAACCTGGTAGAGCTAAAACTAAACTCTACACTAGAACTAAAGGGAGACAAAACTTAACTCTTGAAAGATCTAAGAACTTTACTCTAAGAAAGAGTAAGAAATAAATATGAAAGATAACGTAAGCTATGAATAAGATAGTATTGTTATGATAAACTCTTCAAAAAGAAGAAAAGGATACAAGAGCTTTACCAGAACTGCGAAGACTCCGAAGATCCGAGTGAAGCTCGACTCGACTCTACTCCCAACTCTAATCCTAATCTAAGAAATGGAAAAGATACAAGAGCTCCCTTCAAGTAAAGACTTGAGAAGTGTGGTGTGTGTCTTGGGGTGAAGGTGGCCTTTTATAGCCTCCCAAGGTCGTTAGCCAGCTTAACTATCACGCCAACCACCTGCTTAACCTCCACGCTGGAGTTGGTCACGTGAGGATGCAGCAGGAGGCGGGCCGGCCTGGTGTAGGCCGATTGGCCTACACCTGGCCCCCCTGGCCACCGCCTTCGTCGTGGACGCTCCTGATTGCTTCCTGAGGTCGGTAACGGTTGCGTTCAGTTGAGGCTGTCCGAGAATCCGAGGTCGGTGGGCCCTTCAATCCATGTGTTTCCCCTCTAAGCCTTTCGGGTCCTTGGATCAAACCGACGTTGATTGCATAGTGCTTGATCATCTTGGGTGTTTGCTTGGGCTCCTAGATCAGTGACGTGGCCAGACCTGGCCAGGGGAGGCCGGTCGGCCTGGGCTAGGCCGGCCAGCCTGGCTCTGTGCCAGGTTTGGCCCTTGTTTCACCTCTTTCATCCTGCAACCATAACTCATCCAAAACTTATGGAATTTGTTAGTATAAACACATTTATGCATGGAACATCGTATGATCATCCTCATTTCACCGAATTGTTGACGGTCAAAACTAGGTTGTAATGGCCGTCAACATTGATGAGTGATTGACAACGTGGTGTGGATTGACATTTGCCCTGGCTCAAGTATTGCAGGTGTAGAATGCGGCTTGGTTGCATTGGTGCAGGTGAAGAACAGGCACGAAAGGTCTTAGCCATGGCGGCTTCCAGGTAGTGGAGAGACAAGTAGGCTTGGTTCGAGGGACCCGGTGGCCAGATGGATCAAGTGCGGTTCACATGGTGGCAAGAACGAGCAAGGGAACGTGGTTCCGATGCGAGGTAGCGGCTCACGACCGATGCTCGTACGCGGACATGAAGCCGGTGCAAGGTAGCGGCTCACAACCGAAGCTTGTACGCGGGGTTTGGTGGTTTGGCCAAAAGACCATCAAGTGGACGGTTTCCCTTAGTTTGGGTCTCAAAACCAAGGCCAAGGACTCGGCGTGGCGAAAGCGGGCCGCAGTCTGCTCATCCCCAGGGCCAGTTTAACCGCGCCCTTGGGCAGGCCCATGAGGCATCGTGGAGCTTCGATCTGGAGGACATGCGGCGTGATTGCAAGGGTTGCGTCGGAGGAAAGCAAGCTTGCAGTGGAAGGTGTCCTAGCCTGAAATATCTTCGATTCAAATGTCAAATTTGCCCCTGAGGGGTATGTATCACTTAGGGGTAGTTGAGTCATTAGAGCACCACCACTTGGACTATAAATAGGCCCCCTAGGGGTTGGTGGCTGCTATCTATCTCTCTAGTTTATTTTCCCTTGCGCTTGAACTATTTTCCTTTAGGTTTTCCTTTCTAGTTTTCCATAAGCTAGCCAAGTGCTTCACCGGAGAAATCTTGAAGAGGGTAGGATGAGAGAGGATTGCTAGCCTCTTTGTAAAGAAGTTCACCTCGTGATGTATGGAAGATTTGGTGTTCTCTCATCTCTACTTGTGTGATTTCTTTGTTCATCCTGTGGCTCCTTTTGGTCCTTTTGCTAGATTTTTGATTCCTTATGCTTGAGGCCGTTTCTTTGTGGGATTGCTTGGGGGATTCACATATGAGCTCGTGGAGACTCTTTTCCCGGTGATTTGCGCTCACAAAATGCAAAGAATCGCTTCAGATTTGGGGATTTTTGGATGAACTTGAGATGGAGGTGTTCTTCGTGAGATTTGAGATTCTGGGAGTTCTAGTGAGTTAGAGGCTGAGATTTTTGGGGCATATCCTCGACTTGAGGTGTACATCATCTCCCCACAGTTTTGTCTCAAGAGCTCAATCCGTTTGGGAGATCGGGTAATTCGATTTTGGGTGTTGACTTTTGAAGCCCGTGCTCCCAGGCCAGGCCGGTTTAACCGCCCCCAAGGAGGTTTAACTGCCCCTGGCTGGGAAGAGAAGGTTTTGTCTCGTTTCGGTTCGATTTCGATTCGATTTGCTCGATTTGGTTTTCGCTGTTGTGATCGTGTTCCTAGGGTCAGTAGCTTCTTAGTAGCTACGTGATCTTGGCTAGATCGTGTTGCGAGGATTTGGAGTTGAGTTGGGAGAAAAGCCGGATTCGTTGAGAAGAAATTTTTATTGGCTCCCATTCACTCCCCCCATCTCTTTGGTCGCCTAGTCGGTCCATCAATTGGTATCAGAGCCGATTACGGGTCTTTGCGACTCTAACCAGTCTAAGATCCAAAGATGGCACACCAAGATCGGGGTTTGGGTCCTCCGCACATTGATGGGGAAGAATTATCCGAACTAGGTTGCGCGTATCAGCGCTTTCTTGCGAGGCAAAGTAAAGTTGTTGTGGGATGTGACGAAAATCGAAGATTATGTCAATCCTACCAACTTAGATGCCCAGGATGCAAGAGATAAATTCGAGGCCAACGCTAGGGCCGTCGACTACTTGTTTCGCGCTTTGTCGACTGAAGAGTTTGAACATGTTTTGGGCGAGGACCTAGCTAGCCAGATCTGGCTTAAGCTCAAGGTAGCCCATGGTGGTGATAGCCATGTCAAGGCTAGGCTTTTCTCGGTTTATCGTAGAGAGTACGAGAACTTTGAGCAGTTGCCTGGTGAGTCGGTTGATGCTATGTTTCAGCGCTTTACTTCCATACTCAACAACAGGAAAGCCAACATCACCACACTCCCATACACGGATCATGTCAGAGCTTTGAAGCTCTTGCTTTCCGTTGATCGGTCCGTGTGGGGTGCCAAGGTTGAGGCGATCATGGAGTTAGCTAACTATGAAAATTTGAAAGTTGACGAGCTTTTCTCCAAGTTGAAGTCTTCTAAGGTTGATAGACAACTTATTGCCAAGGCTAAGAGTCCGACTGATTCCCATAGTCTGGCTCTAGTCGGTGGATTTGGTTATGGACATGCTAATACTTCCAAACACTTTACCTTGTCTTCTCTTGTGTCTCTTCCAGATGAGGAGTATGAAGTGCTGAGCGAGGAGGATCTCGTGTTGCTTACCAGGAGGTTCGAGCGCATGTACCAGAACCGCAAGGGCTCGAGGCGTGCGGGGAGTACGTGCTACAGGTGCGGCAAGATGGGCCACTTCATCGCCGAGTGCCCGGAGGAGATCAAGAACAACTACAACCGCAAGCACCGACCGCTAGACGAGCACAAGCACCGCTCCAAGGACAAGTACCGCTCCAAGCACAAGAACAAGGAAGAGAGAAGGACGAAGAACAAGCACTGGTGGCTATAAGAAGAACAATTCTCGAGCGATGGTGGCTGGTGCAAGCGACATCGACACAAGCTCCACCAACACTTCATCGAGCTCGAGCAGCGAGGATGAAGACTGCGGCCACCGCAAGGAGAAGAATCACATGAACCGCAACTTCAACAGGCTTTCCTGCATTGCTATGAACTTCTGCACCATGGTGCATGACTCCAATAACAAGAACGACTCCGACTCCGACTCTGACTCCGAGGACGAGGTAATGACCGATCCCACCTCTTTGCGTAAGGATATTGCTAGGCTAGAGGAGTTGATCGATAATCGTGATGATGTGCTTAGGAATACCAACAAGGAGAAGAGTGAATTTAGGTCTTTGCTTGGAGAGTCTAATGGTAGGGTTGTGGAGCTTGAGGCCTTACTTTCTGAGACTGGAAAGAAGGCGATGGAATTTGAGTCTTTGCTTAGTGAGTCCAACAAGAAAGTGGCTGACCTTGAATCTGAGTTGGCAAGTGCTGGAACAGAGATAGGTGTGTTGAAAGATGCTCCCATTGTTTCTGATGAACTTGAATGCTCTATCTGTGATGTGCATCTTGCTGATTTGGTTGCTCTTAAGGATAAACACATGACATGCATTGATGAACTAGAAGGAGCTAGGGTTGAGATTGCTGAGTTGAAGTCTAGATCTTCTTTGCTAGGTGCTTGTACTTCTTGTCCTGCTTTACATGCTCAGTTGCTTGAATCTCATACCATGATTAGTTCTCTTGAGGCACTGAATTGAAATCTCCTATTGCAAATTCTTGCTCTGCTTGCGATGTTATTATTGTGGAAGAATGTTGAGCTTGCACAATATGTTGATCGCCTGCAAAATGAGAATGATGAGTTGCGACAGTGTTTGGATTGGTTGTCGGGTCACAAGCCACAGCTTAAGATGTTAATTGCTAGGTTCAAGAGAGCTGATGGTCGTGGTCTGGGTTCTGCGAAAGCTGGTGAGTGTAGTGGTGAGAAAGAGAGAGAACAAGACGAATCCACCACAAATATTCCAACACCCCCATAGAAAGCCATCCTCAAGAACAACTTCACACCCAAACCTAATCACCTGCTAAACAAGCTTGACACCACAACTGATTCTCCCAAGTTTTCCCCAAGAGAAACAACTTCTAGAAGAGAGTAACATTTGTGAGGAGTGGGGTTTACCAGAAGAGAGAGAAGCCTAAGCCAAGAGAAACCCCAAAGCCAAAGCCAGTCTGCTTCCATTGTGATCATTGTGGAAGGGATGGACATATTGAGGAGTTTTGCTGGAGGAAGAAGAGAGAGGTGAGACGAGAGAAGGAGCTGGGTAACAGGACATGTACTAGTCTTCCCGTAGTGTGCCTGTGTCTCGTTCACCCTTGTCTATGAGAGAGGTGTTTGTGCATACAGTTCTCTCTGTGAGTAGTCGTGGTGTTCCAGCTCGTGGTGAGTTTGCTAGGCGGCCTCCTGCTCGTGGTCAGTTTGGTACAGGGAGGTTCGACCGTAGCTTTGAGGCGAGGAGAGAGTCTAGGCCGCGTTTTCCCCCTCGTGGTGCTAGAGGTCTGACGGTAAGATACGAGAGGGTTCCACAAAGTAACGTTGATTTTGCTAACCCCTCTTTTGAGCAGATGGCCCGACACTGGTTTCACTCTTTTTGTGCTAACCCCAGTGTCGAGTCGTTCGCTCATTCTCGTTCTCGCTTTTGATTGTGCAGGTGGGACACATGGGGAACTTTTGGTTGATGGACTCTGGTTGTTCACGGCATATGACCGGAGATAGGAAGTGGTTCTCCAGCCTCACGCTGGTGGTGTCCAGGCAGTACATCACTTTTGGGGATAAGGGTAAAGGTAGAGTGTTGTCTGAGGGTGCTATTCAGGTGAGTGACAGCTTTGTGTTGAAATGGGTGGCTCCTGTCAAGAATCTTGGTTTCAATTTGCTTTCAGTTTCTCAGCTTTTTGATGAGGGTTATGAGGTTCGGTTTAAGAGTGGAGATTCTCGGATTCTTGATCCTCGAGGTGATCTTGTATGCATGATTATTCCCGAGGGTCAGATTTTTCGTGCTGATTTTTCTAGATAGTTTGGTCCTTCTCGTTGTTTGATTGCCGGTACTTCTTCTGAGCTCTGGAGGTGGTATAGGAGATTGGGTCATCTGAGCTTTGATTTACTCACCCGCTTGAGTGCTCTTGACCTTATCCGAGGATTGCCCAAGCTCAAGTTTGAGAAAGATTTGGTGTGTGCACCTTGTAGGCATGGTAAGATGGTCGCTTCATCTCATCCACCTTTGACTGAGGTGATGACTGAGCGTCCTGGGGAGCTTTTGCATATGGACTTGGTTGGTCCAACTCACGTTCGCTCAGTCGGTGGGAAGTGGTATGTTCTTGTTGTGGTGGACAACTATTCTCGCTATGCTTGGGTGTTCTTCTTGGTGTCTAAGGATGAGACTTTTGACTTTGTTCGAGATCTGATTTTGAGGTTAAAAAACAAGAGTAATGGTGTGTGACAATCTAGATGTTTAATTAACTTAATCACCTGATAAATGTTGTGCCTTAGCCTAATTAGGTGTGATTAAGCCCCACCTAGATTTTCACTTAAGGAAAGTCCACCCAAAACCCTTTGCACCACGGTGAACTTTGGACCTTTCCTGGTTAGCATGGTTTGAATTCAAATTTTCACTTAAGAACTTGAAAATCGACCAATACAAAAGTTATTCAGTTTCTAGTGGGACACATTTTTGTCAATTGGTTCATTTCGAGATTTTAAGTGGAAGCCCCTTAAAACTCAGTCGAAGTCAGCAGATCTACAGAAATTCACTGCTGGCCGGCACAATAGTTCACCGGTTTTCATCTCGTTTTTCCCCTCGATCCACTCACTTTTCCCTTGGTCAGCCTTTACAAAACTTGTAGCTGGTGGGAGATGACTTTGCTTTTTGGATATTTTCAACTTCAGTTTAAAATTTTAGAGAAATTCGTGTTTGAAATTCGACGGAACGACGTTCACGCGCCGGCGCTCGAGTTCACGCCCGACTGCACGCACCACGCGGCGGCCAGCCTCTGACACGGACGCCGAGGCCACGTCAGCGCCTTAAATGCGCCGCGCCCGGTCCCTCGCTGTCCGCCCGACAAGCGCCGTTTTGTCCCCCGCACTGTCCCGACCGGACGTGACGCGCGTTCCGCGCGCGCAACGTGGCCGCCGTCGACCCGCCGGCGATCCGCCGCGCCGCCGTCCCGACCAAGCTCGGCGACAGGATCCTCGTGGACCCTAGCTGGTCACCAACCCGCGCCCGTGCCCTCCCGACCGGCCGCAGACCACCCGCGCCCGAGCGCCGCCTCGCCGCCGACCGACGTGCCTTGCCGGCTTGCCCACCAAGCCAGCGCCGCGACCGAGCCACCTCGTGCAGCTTCGCCGCGTCTGAACCGCCGTCCGGACCTCGCCCTCGGCCGCCTATAAAAGGCCCCGCATCCCCCGCACGCGAGACCCCTCCGCCGCTCGCCATTGCCGCCGCCAGGCTGTCGCCGCCGCTCCCCGCCGTGCGTGCTGCTTCACCGCCGTCCAACGCTGCCAGAGCTCGCCCACGCCACCGCTCTAGCTCCATAGAGCCCCAGCCGCTTTTCTCTGCCACCGCCGTTGCCAGCGTTGGCAAAGACAGAGCCACCGCCGCACCGCTCCGCCGCCCGCCGCCGTCGCTCCACCTCCGGCCGAGCTTCCTGCACCGGATCTGCTCGAGGTGAGGCGGTGAGCAACCCTAGCATGTTCTCGTTGAGCCCCGTGGCCCCACATCACCGGATTCTGGCCAAACCCGCCGCCGGCCGTGCCCAGGGACCGCATTGCGAAGTCTTAGATCTTTCCAAGGTCCTTTCTGCAAGTTTCCAGGGGCTAATCTGTGAATAGATTGTATAGATCTATGTTTGAAATCTGAGATCTTGTAAAATCGGTTAAAAATCACACAAAATCAGAAAAATGCAAACTCAATTTTGTTGGATTCTCTGTGATGTGTTCTATCTTTTATAGAAGGCATGTATAGGTGTTTCCCGTACAGATTTCAATCTAAGTTCAAATCTGTTCAAACTTAAATTTGTGCATAGTTTGAAATCTACTGCTTCGTTTGTGCTAATTTTTGAGTATGTTGTAGCTGATGAAATGTTTAGGCTTCTATAAAAAGTTAGCACAAAGTTACAAAGTAGATTTTTAGTTATTCACTGTTTAGGCTGTGAGTGCACATTTGGATCAACAATTTTTAATAATTAATCTGTGCAGCTTCTGAGCTCAATCTTTTTACAATAACTCTGTAATGCTTTGATGAGTGTCTGGTAAATAGTAAAGCTTAGTTTGTGCCAGCTAACTTGCTCTTTTAATTTATAACAGTTTAAACCTAGTAATTTTGAAAAGCAAGATCCTTTGATCTTTTGAAGCTACCCTTTTGCTTGTGAGCTTGTTTAGACTAGTATAGACTCTGGTAATTTTCTAAGGATCAATTGATGATAGTGTGATTTACTAGGATTTATTTTTGATGATAGTGTGCTGTTCTTGTTTGATTTATTGTGGTCAATGTATGCATGATCCTGGTCTGATTTTTGGTCAGTAAATCTAACAAGACACCAAGAGCATAATATAATTTTATCACATTAATTAAAGAAACAAACTACCAGAATAAATTATTGAAGTTACCTTGCTTAAAAGGCTAAATAATAATAAGTCACTTCTTTAAGCTATTTAAATAAATTAAAAACATCACCACACACACCTTGCTGTATTATGAAGAAATCAAAGTTAAAGCTTAATAGATGTGTACACAGTCACCACCACACACCCCAAGTACTTTAATGAGTAATCACAAACTTAATTAAAGAAAGAGAAGGTCAAACCAAAATTGTCCAGGTGAATGTGTCAATCAATACACCCTGGGTCTATCATTATGCAATGATGATGGTTTGATATAAGATCATACTCTTATTTGCATGTGCATCTCGTGTAGAACAAGTCCTCGCTGACGGAGATTACGAACTCATCCCCGCTGGAGGAGAAGGCCAAGCTGAAGATGAAGTGAACGTCGTCCGGGTCGAGCAAGTCCTGAACGCAGTTGCCGAGGAGTCCCAAACTAACATCGTGCCCGAAGGCAAGCCCTGGACCATGTCCTATGTTTCTGAATCTTGCAACTATGTTTGTTAAGATTGCTTGTGCATTTACATTTCAGGAGTTGAATTGAAACCTTAGTTGCATGATCCTAGGTACCTATGCTTTGCAATACTAGTATGATAGGTCGACAGCTGCCATGCTATAAGGACCCGATAAAAGTCGAGTGATTTCCTGTCCCTCGCGAGATATAGGAATTACCTGCCTTACTTATGTTGGAATCATAAGGATGACGGGCAGGGATTTTTGCCATGTAGATGCCTCGTCCGTGTATGCTAAAATTTGATAAGGTCGAAAGGTACGGTACTGCTGGTTAAGTTTTTGAACGTACCAAGCACTTGTCAATTCTATGGGGTCGGTAAGTGAGGACCCGGTGTGTCCGAGGACCGGTGGATGGTCGCTTCCTGATGTGATGAGTGATTGACAACGTGGTGTGGATTGACGTTTCCCTTGGCTCAAGTATTGCAGGTGTAGAATGCGGCTTGATTGCATTGGTGCAGGTGAAGAACAGGCGCAAAAGGTCTTAGCCATGGCGGCCTCCGAGGAGCGGAGAGACAAGTAGGCTTGGTTTGAGGGACCCGGTGGCCACATGAATCAAGTGCGGTTCACATGCTGGAAAGAACGAGCAAGGGGACGTGGTTCCGGTGCGAGGTAGCGGCTCACAACCGAAGCTCGTACGCGGACGTGAAGCCGGTGCAAGGTGGCGGCTAACGACCGAAGCTTGTACGCGGGGTTTGGTGATTTGGCCACAAAATCATCGGTGGACGGTTTCCCTTGGTTTGGGCCTCAAAACCAAGGACCGAGGTCTCGACGTGGCGAAGATGGGCCACTGGGCTGTGGCATCAGCCTGGGGCGGTTTAACCGCCCCCAGGGGCGGTTTAACCGCCTCCCCCTGGGTCGGCCCAAAAACAGCGTCGAGGAGCTTCGATCCGGAGGACACGCGGCATGACTGCAAGGCTTGCGTCGGAGGGAAGCTAGCTTGCAGTGGAAGGTGTCCCAGCCAGAAAATATCTGAAAACCAAATGTCATATTTGCCCCTGAGGGGTATGTATCACTTAGGGGTAGTTTAGTCTTTAGAGCACCACCACTTGGACTACTAATAGGCCCCCCAGGGCATGGTGGCTGCTATCTCTCTCTAGTTATCTCTTTAGTTCTCTTTGGTTTTCTCCTTCGAACTAGTTTCCCCTTCATCCCCTCCACCTAGAACTATTTCGAATCTTTCCTAGTTTGTATAGGTGAATTCATGGTTTGGTAATTGAGTTTGTGCTGCTCATCTTTGTGCCATGATTTGAATCCACGAGCTCCTTTTTCTTTTTCTATTTTTGGAGGTATTTTCGGAGCTATTTTTGGGGGATTTTCGTTCTTCACTTCCTAGGATGTTTTCTCTCGGATTTCTTTGGGGGATTCATGTATGAGTGCCGTGTGCCTCTTTTGCTGGTGATCTCTTGCCCCAAACGCCGGGAATCGCTTTGGATTTGAAGTTTTCGGGATGAACACGAGGTCATGGTGTTCTTCCTTAGATTTGAGATTCCGGGAGTTCTAGCAAGTTAGAGGCCGAGATCTTTTGGGAAACACTCCACTGGAGGTCTAAATCATCTGACCAAAATCTCGCCTCAAGAGCTCAAGCGGTTTGGGAGATCCACTTTCGATTTGACTTTTTCCCGAGGTTCCCAGGCCAGGGCGGTTTAACCGCCCCCCTGGGTGTGTTGAATTGAGTCTTGTTTCGGTTCGTTTTGTGTTCGTTTCGATCGATTCGAGTTCCGCTGCATGTTTCTTGCTCCTAGGGTCAGTAGCTTGACAGTGGCTACGTGATCTTGGCGAGATTGTTTTCGGAGGCATCGGAGTTGATTTGGGAGTATAGCCGGATTGGTTGGAAAGAATTTTTATCGGCTCCCATTCACTCCCCCCTCTCTGGTCGCCGTTTCGGTCCTTCAATTGGTATCAGAGCCGGTTACGGGTCTTTGCGACTCTAACCAGTCTAAGATCCAAAGATGGCCTACCAAGATCGGGGTTCCGGGCCTCCGCACTTCGATGGGAAGAACTACCCGAACTGGGTTGCGCGGATGGGCGCTTTCTTGCGAGGCAAAGGAAAGTTGTTGTGGGATATGACCAAAGATGAAAACTATGTCAATCCCACCAACTTAGATGCCCAGGATGCAAAGGATAAGTTTGAGGCAAACGCTAGAGCTGTTGACTACTTGTTCCGTGCTTTGTCTGCCGAGGAGTTTGAGCGAGTTTTGGGCGAGGACCTAGCTAGCCAGATCTGGCAGAAGCTCAAGATAGCCCACGGTGGTGATAGCCATGTGAAGGCTAGGCTTTTCTCGATGTATCGCAGAGAGTATGAGAATTTTGCTCACTTGCCTGGAGAGTCTGTTGATGCTTTGTTTTAGCGTTTCACTTCCATAGTCAACAACATGAAAGCCAACATTACTGTACTCCCATACTCGGATCATGACAGAGCTATCAAGCTCTTGCAAGCACTTGATAGATCCGTGTGGGGTGCCAAGGTTGAGGCGATCATGGAGTCGGCAAACTATGAAACTTTGTCTGTTGATGAGTTTTTCTCGAAGTTGAAGTCTTCTGAGGTTGACAGACAGCTGCTTGCCAAGGCTAAGAGTCCGACTGATCCCCATAGTCTGGCTCTAGTCGGTGCTTCTGGATATGGACATGCTAACACTCCCAGACACTTTGCTTTGTCTTCTCTTGTGTTTCTTCCAGATGAAGAATATGAGGTGCTGAGCGAGGAGGATCTCGCGTTGCTCACGAGGAGGTTCGAGCGGATGTACCAGAACTGGAAGGGTTCGAGGCGTGCCGGGAGTACGTGCTACAGATGCGGGAAGATGGGCCACTTCATCGCCGAGTTCCCCGAGGAGATCAAGAATGTGACACCCCGTCCTTTTAAAAAGCATTTAAAGTACATTTTAAATGTTTCCCTTAATTAAATATAATTCCTTTTCTCCTAATAATATTCAAAATGCATTTTCTAAATAAATCCATGCATTTAACTTTTCATATGTGACGCATTCGAATGTTCTAGAAATCCCTTCTAATCTTTAAATTCCAGAAAATAGAAAAGTCTTCTTCTCTTTAACAGCCGCAATTCTATTTCTTCAGCCCAAACTCAGAATCCAAATTACATCCCTGAATTCCTTTCCTCACACCATCCCCTCCCCCTTCCAGCCCGGTCCGGCTCCCCCTCTCTTTCCCGCCAGCCCAACACACCTCCCCAGCCCAAGCACGCTGGCCCAGCTCGCCTCTCCCCTCTTTTCTCCCGGCCCGCGAGCACCGCCCTCCGCCTCCCGCCCACCCGTGCGCCAGCAGGCCACGGCCTGGCTTGCCTCGCCCCCACGGCCCATGTGCCGCTCCCGCAGCCCAGCCAACTCTCCCCTTCCTCCAATCCCCTCAGTCCGCAACCGGCCCTTCCACTCTTCCTGATCCGCACACGCTCCCCCGGCCCACGCCACCTTCCCTCCCCTCCCCAGCCCGCGCGCGCGCACAGGCCGCGTCCCAGTGCGCCCCCTGCGGCCCAACTCCCGCGCAGCCTGCGGCCGACTTCGGCGCGCCCCTCGCAAGCCGCCTGCACAGCCCAGCACGCGGGCGCGGCCGCGGCCCACCCATACGCCCGCTTGGCCCACACACGCGGCCCACGGCCCAGCGGCGCCCCTTCGTTTCCCGGTTACCCTAACAGCGCAGCCGCCACCTCCATTGCTCCGCCGCCGGCGCCGCCGCCGTCACCTAGCGCCGCTGTTTCATCTCGCCGCGTGCCTCCGGAGCTCGTCGCTGAGGCTCCCCTCCCCTCCCTCTCTCCATTTTCCTCCTCCTCCTTAGCCCCCACGCATCCCAACCCCGGCGCCATGACCACCAGGCCGCCGTGCCATGGCCTCCGCCCGCTTCAGTGCTGCTGCCGCACACCACTGGCCGGCTTGGCCTCTGCTCGCATGCCACGGCGACGCCCAGCAGCTGCTCGCCTCATCTCGTGCGACACGCGCCCCCAGCTCGCTTCCAAGGCCGCTCGCCCTGCACGCTGCACCGGGAACCGCCGGGCTCGCTGCCTGGCCGGCCGCCCGGCCACTCCTGGCGCGCCGCCTCGTCTCCACCACCACCCACAAGCCGCCACGCCCCCCCCGCCCCTCTGCCATCCCAGCCGCTCGCCCTTGCCTGCTGCTCGCTCAGGCCGCCACTGCTGCCCGCTGACGCCAGCAGCTTCGCCGGCCTGCCTGCGTAGAAGCGACGCCAACCTGCAGACCAACGCCTCGCCCTGCCAGCGCCTATAAAAGGGGACGAGGTCCCTCGTTCTTGCTCGCCCCGCCAGCACGCGAGAGCCTGAGCTCTCCCTCGCTCCGTAAGAGTGAGAGCTGAAGCTCTCACCGGGAGCGCAGGAGGAGCTCGGCTCTCACATGCAATAACACACGCGCACAATGCGGAAGCGCTGCCCATTTACGCAATAGAAAAGGTGCGCCACCTGCTGCTCTGCTCTGTTCCTGGGTACGCTCGGAAACAGTTCAACCAGCGGCGTAGCTTTAGTCGTACCACACTGCCCACGTACACATAGCAAAGGTGAGCCAACTGCTGCTCTGCTCTGTTTTCGGGTGCGCTCGGAACAGTCTAACCAGCGGCGTAGCTTTAGCCATTTCGCCCGGCATTGTGGACGATGCCAGTTCGGCTGGCCGCGCAATGCCCAACCCCCGCTGCTAAACCCCATCACTGCTCGCCACTTCGCAACCCTAGCCGGGATGCTGCCCGATTCTCAAGTTTCCCGCTCAGTCCACCCTAGCCGTTGTAATGCCCGACCGAAACCCTGATCCTAGCCACCTAGCAGTTATGCTGCCCAAATCCCAACCCCAGATATTCCCCGGTACAGTCGTTATGCCGCCCAACCAAAAACCCCGGTTACTAAACCCTAGCCCGGCATAGCCGTTATGCCGCCTAACCAAAAGCACCGGCTATTAAACCCTAGCCCTAAATAGCCGTTGCGCCGCCCGAATAAAACCCTAGGTAAAACCTAGCCCTTATGCTGCCCAACCCAAAATCCCAGATATCAGCAAACCCTAGCCGTCATGCCGCCCATAATATTCCCGAAAAATTATATTAATAATTTTCCGGAATATTAATAGAAATTCAATCAATATCCCTTAATTATTTAGAAATCTATTTCTAAATAATTGATATAATTATTCGGGAATTACTTAGACATCCAGTAATTCTCAGAATAATTATCCCTAGCCCTTTCTCCGACACTTAGAAGCCACCCCACCGGCTAAACCCCTCCTAAGCCCCATCGTCCTATTCATTAATTATTATTAAATAATTAATGGATAATCCGTCCGATATCCATCCTGATCCCTAGGTAAGCCCCGGAATATCCACCTGCCCTTTCTCTTTCTAATCTATAGGCATTGATTGATGTATTGATATTATTTTATGTGTTTTATTGTTCGATAGCTTGACCGGGCCCTGACGAGACTGCTGAAGCTCCAGAAGGCCCGAAGCCCCGCCCGGTCAACATACAGATTACGCCCGCGTACGGAACGTCTAAGGACCGACAATGAAGGCAAGTCTCACCAATAATATCACCCAAATAATTAAAGTTTACCATTTCCTGCAGCATAAGCTATGAGGGGGCATCACGTGGGTGGATGCCCGGCTCCCACTGTAGAATGCTTTAAGATTGGGAGTGGAAGGAATGGCCTCGCTATGAGGGTCCTAAGAGCCGCTCTGATCTCAGCTAAGGACCGGTTCATGGGAGAGTCTTTCTAGTGCCTAGTACAACCCCGCATGCCAAAAAGGCACAGCCTACGGGAGTGCCTATTTATGTGAGGCCTTGATTCACACCCCACCAGCTGAACTTAGTAACCCAGCCCAAGGAGCCGTATGATTGGTGCAGAGTGCCGACCGGCGAACTGGGTAGCGCCTGGTGCCGAGTCGGGCACGCACCAAGTCGGGAACGGGTATGCTGGAGACAGCCCCAGGTAGAGGACTGGGACTGGGCGGCACGGGTCGACTAGGATACAGGGCCAGAGACCCTGAGGGCCGAGGGCCCTAATTAATGCGCGCACAGACCCGGGTCGACGTCCGCGAGGCGGATGATTAGTGGCCCCTGCTTAGCCCCCAGTATTACCTGTGGCTGGACCTAGGGAATGCTGACCAGCGACGGTCACCGGTGGGTACGAGTCTCGTAGGGCAGTACCTGCCTTGACGAAGGTAGGGACTGACCGAATGCGGGGTAGATAAGTACGACCTCTGCAGAGTGTAAAACCTATCTTGATAGCCGTGACTCCGGAATGAGTCCACTTAGTCAAAGCCCCCACTGATTAGATTTACTTTATTGCATGGAGAACCCGGACGGCAGGAGTGCCGATGACTGGGTTCTGGGGTTAATGTCGGGACTGGCAGGGAGGAAATGCCCCTCCAGGCCCAACATTTATATTCTTTTAATTTATATTATATTATTGAATTTGTGAGATTTGCTGAGTATTCAACTCTAAATACTCACTCTTGCTTTCATTGTCATACAGGTTAGAACTCCAGGGCTGTGAGGTGCTACAGCTCATTCCAACTGAGGAATGAGTGCCCACCCGCGCTCCGCTAGTTAAAACGGTATATAGTTATTTTAATTTATACGTCATTTACCGCTTCTGACACTAACCTGTGTCGAAATCCGTATCAGCGTACTGATCCAGGGACTGATACGGGTGGTCGAGGGACGTCCGGCCCAGGGGTCCCCACAGGGTGGTATCAGAGCTGTAAATAAATTCTTAACACCATATAGGACAGCCCACACGCATTAGGAAGCCTGAAACCTTCTATTCTTTTCATACTTTTCAAAATTGTCAGAAAAATCCTTATTTCGTGCCCTGAATTCCCCTTACCTCGTGCTTAACGCCAAATGTTACTCTGACAGATACAGATCATGAGAATGAAGTTCGGAAGATGATCCACAATATGGAAATCATGAGATGGAAGATTTGCCGAAAAGCAAATGTTGCCAGAGTAACTAGAAATCGAGTAATGATAATAATAAGTTTTGTGTTAGAAATGAGCCTACGACTTTATAGTAACGTATTTTTGATTGAATAATGTTTGAGTAAGCCCGGATAATAGTTTCCCCTTTTTCCATATAATAGATATGGATTTGATTGATAGTTGATTGTAGAAATGCGTGGATAGAACCACTCTTTCCTAAAAACCTAAGGAATATCCATAGCCCTTGTCCCTCTAACGTCGTCAGATCGAGCCAAGGTTCAGAAATGAAGAAAATTTCTGAAAAATAATTCTACATGTCTAATATGGAATACGGAATCTAATCCTTTAAGTGGGGTAGATTCCGAAGTTACCAAGACATTATACTCGGAAAACCGCAGGAAGTCAGAACTCACAAACCACAGATTTCAGAGAAATACAGAATAATCACAGGAATAGTATAAACCAAGATTATACTACGAATGTGACAAGAATTGAACCTCTGAATAAATTTTGAAACAGAAATCTGTGAAAGCTGAAGAAACCAATAAAGAAGATATAAGGATCTTCGTTAGAAACCTCGACCCTAGGTTCAACGATCCTTGAATCCTCCGCCAACAAATAAACATCTACCCTTGCCATACCCAGGTCAACTCCATCGACCATAAGTATTTCTGGATTGACCGACATCAGGACTGATGACATTCATATATTTCTGAAATCCCTGTCATTCCTGACACCATCTCTCCCTTAATTCCCCTTAGCTTCCAGAAAATCCTGTTCATCGACACCGTACCTTGAAAATCTTAGTACCATTTTCATCAAGCCAACTCCCACGAAGATTTCCATAGGAATAACCAAACCTCCGCCTATTCCTCAAAATAATCGAATTCTTGATGAAACCAAGCCCCTTTAACCGCCACTCATCCCTACCAACTCCTCGTAAGCTTTTCTTGGAAATCTAAGTTCATTTCTCCCGAGAACCAGCCAAACTCAGCTCCCTCACCCAATGAAAATGTCGGCACACTAAGTGCGTCGACAATCTATTCCGATCAGACCACGTCGTACAATTTCATGAGAAAGCCTCTACCCACTTTCCGCCACATCGACATCACTCGAGAAATCAATATGTCTCCATCCTCTCTCTAGTAAACACTTCCTTTCCAACCCCCAGTACCATCGAGCCTCCAAAAGAAATCTATACGAGTCAACCATATGTAATCTCTGACTCGGTCTATTCCCCTGAAATCCTAAAAGAAACCTCGTACACTCACCCCCTCGATCTCACACTCCACTATACACTCCATCCCAAAATATTCCGAGAAACCTGCCTCCAAACCAAACCGATACTCTGCTGAAATACCTTGGCACCACAAGAATCCACAACTCTTCCTTAACAGAGAATCATCCTGTTACCTGGCAGATCATTGAGGCATGCAAGCTTATCTAAGCCTGCCCCTCAATCGTCATCTATCCACGAGAACCTCACCACCATCCCAAGAATATACCCATCCCAACTCGATAACCATAGTCATTCACCCATCTATTCTCTGCCGACTAGGAATAAACAACCCCAGTTCTCATAATCACTGAGGCATGCAAGTTTCTTTAAGAAAAATGCTCCTCAGTCACATTCTTTTCCCTCCATAACCAAGAACTCCCTAACCATCTCTGAAAAATCGTCTCGTCACCATCCCCGGCGATTGCCACCGTCCAACCATCTTCTCTCAGTCACCATAGCCGAAGTCATGGCCAATTAAACCTTGAGATTAGCCATGATCACCACACTCCGGGAGGAGACAAATCTTCAAATACCCAGTAAAACCCTCCCATCATACCCTGCCCAAGAAATGGTTAAACCAGGCTCGTCCACCTGGAACGACCATTCTAGCCTGACATCCCCGAAACGAACCACCCAACCGTAGCAACTACCCTAGGGAACCCAAGACGACCCACTCCAGATAGAAGAAGCTTAAGAAATGAATCTTAGTGGAAAAATTAGGTGATTTATCAGAAGAATCACCACACAAATTTGGAAACCAAAAATCCACTAAGAATGGCTAGCGAACCCGCCCACCCAAGATCCACAACCATCTGTCCATTCCAAGAGGAGACACTTCTCGATACCCAGAAGAATCACCATACCAAATTTTCTGGTGAGAAGTGGTCACCCAAGCTTTCTTACCCTAGATTCCCTTCTTCCCCGTCTGGTAACCCCGAAACAATTACCAGATTTCCTATAACCCCAGCTATAACCTTACCCGAACCTAACCACCTCCACGCGAAGCAAGATTAACCAGAAGAAACTATGACTGAGATAGTTAATAGATCAAGAATAGGACACTTTAAAGGAGTAGTAAAACCAAGCATAAATACATCCAAGTAAAGGAAAACTTGGATAAGAATTTGAAATAGAACCCTGAGAACATATGGAAATCCGAGGTTTACATTTCAAAAAGAAATTTGAGAAATCCATTCGGAAGAAAAATCTCGGATCAAAATCAAGGAAATCCTGAGTTGAATCCTTTTAAGTGGGGTAGTAACCCAAACAAAGAAAAATGTTTTTGACCTCAAGAACTTGAGGATTAAAACAACTCAGGAAAAGTATTTCATCGAATCACCCTAAGCACGGCAGAAATTAATTGGATATATTTGGGAATAATGGAAACAAGTGTCCGTAATAAATTTCCCATCTATGGAAATGAGAAATAAATGGCTACGAGGAAAAAGGATTCGAAAATTTAGAAGGAAGAAGAAATTCCTTTTAATAAATATTGGAAACCCTAATCGACGCCGTAAAGATATTAGAAGAAAATCCTAGGCCTTCTTTCTAGCCTTAAATCTCGGGATGAGATTTCTTTAAGTGGGGTAGCCCTGTGACACCCCGTCCTTTTAAAAAGCATTTAAAGTACATTTTAAATGTTTCCCTTAATTAAATATAATTCCTTTTCTCCTAATAATATTCAAAATGCATTTTCTAAATAAATCCATGCATTTAACTTTTCATATGTGACGCATTCGAATGTTCTAGAAATCCCTTCTAATCTTTAAATTCCAGAAAATAGAAAAGTCTTCTTCTCTTTAACAGCCGCAATTCTATTTCTTCAGCCCAAACTCAGAATCGATATTACATCCCCGAATTCCTTTCCTCACACCATCCCCTCCCCCTTCCAGCCCGGTCCGACTCCCCCTCTCTTTCTCGCCAGCCCAACACACCTCCCCGGCCCAAGCACGCTGGCCCAGCTCGCCTCTCCCCTCTTTTCTCCCGGCCCGCGAGCACCGCCCTCCGCCTCCGGCCCACCCGCGCGCCAACAGGCCACGGCCTGGCTTGCCCCGCCCCCACGGCCCATGTGCCGCTCCCGCAGCCCAGCCAACTCTCCCCTTCCTCCAATCCCCTCAGTCCGCAACTCCCCCGGCCCACGCCACCTTCCCTCCCCTCCCCAGCCCGCGCGCGCGCACAGGCCGCGGCCCAGCGCGCCCCCTGCGGCCCAACTCCCGCGCGGCCTGCGGCCGACTTCGGCGCGCCCCTCGCAAGCCGCCTGCACAGCCCAGCACGCGGGCGCGGCCGTGGCCCACCCATACGCCCGCTTGGCCCACACACGCGGCCCACGGCCCAGCGGCGCCCCTTCGTTTCCCGGTTACCCTAACAACGCCGCCGCCACCTCCATTGCTCCGGCGCCGGCGCCTAGCGCCGCCGTTTCAGCTCGCTGCGCGCCTCCGGAGCTCGTCGCCGAGGCTCCCCTCCCCTCCCTCTCTCCATTTTCCTCCTCCTTGGCCCCCGCACATCCCAACCCCGGCGCCATGACCACCAGGCCGCCGCGCCATGGCCTCCGCCCGCTTCAGTGCTGCTGCCGCACACCACTGGCCGGCTCGGCCTCTGCTCGCATGCCACGGCGACGCCCAGCAGCTGCTCGCCTCATCTCGTGCGACACGCGCCCCCAGCTCGCTTCCAAGGCCGCTCGCCCTGCACGCTGCACCGGGAACCGCCGGGCTCGCTGCCTGGCCGGCCGCCCGGCCACTCCTGGCGTGCCACCTCATCTCCACCACCACCCACAAGCCGCCACGCCCCCCTGCCCCTCTGTCATCCCAGCCGCTCGCCCTTGCCTGCTGCTCGCTCAGGCCGCCACCGCTGCCCGATGACGCCAGCAGCTTCGCCGGCCTGCCTGCGTAGAAGCGACGCCAACCTGCAGACCAACGCCTCGCCCCTGCCAGCGCCTATAAAAGGGGACGAGGTCCCTCGTTCCTGCTCGCCCCGCCAGCACGCGAGAGCCTGAGCTCTCCCTCGCTCCGTAAGAGTGAGAGCTGAAGCTCTCACCGGGAGCGCAGGAGGAGCTCGGCTCTCACATGCAATAACACACGCACACACTGTGGAAGCGCTGCCCATTTACGCAATAGAAAAGGTGCGCCACCTGCTGCTCTGCTCTGTTCCCGGGTACGCTCGGAAACAGTTCAACCAGCGGCATAGCTTTAGTCGTACCACACTGCCCACGTACACATAGCAAAGGTGCGCCAACTGCTGCTCTGCTCTGTTTTCGGGTGCGCTCGGAACAGTCTAACCAGCGGCGTAGCTTTAGCCATTTCGCCCGGCATTGTGGACGATGCCAGTTCGGCTGGCCGCGCAATGCCCAACCCCTGCCGCTAAACCCCATCGCTGCTCGCCACTTCGCAACCCTAGCCGGGATGCTGCCCGATTCTCAAGTTTCCCGCTCAGTCCACCCTAGCGTTGTAATGCCCGACCGAAACCCTAATCCTAGCCACCTAGCAGTTATGCTGCCCAAATCCCAACCCCAGATATTCCCCGGTACAGCCGTTATGCCGCCCAACCAAAAACCCCGGTTACTAAACCCTAGCCCGGCATAGCCGTTATGCCGCCTAACCAAAAGCACCGGCTATTAAAACCTAGCCCTAAATAGCCGTTGCGCCGCCCGAATAAACCCTAGGTAAAACCTAGCCCTTATGCTGCCCAACCCAAATCCCAGATATCAGCAAACCCTAGCCGTCATGCCGCCCATAATATTCCCGAAAAATTATATTAATAATTTTCCGGAATATTAATAGAAATTCAATCAATATCCCTTAATTATTTAGAAATCTATTTCTAAATAATTGATATAGTTATTCAGGAATTACTTAGACATCCAGTAATTCTCAGAATAATTATCCCTAGCCCTTTCTCCCACACTTAGAAGCCACCCCACCGGCTAAACCCCTCATAAGCCCCATCGTCCTATTCATTAATTATTATTAAATAATTAATGGATAATCCGTCCGATATCCATCCTGATCCCTAGATAAGCCCCGGAATATCCACCTGCCCTTTCTCTTTCTAATCTATAGGCATTGATTGATGTATTGATATTATTTATATGTTTTATTGTTCGATAGCTTGACCGGGCCCTGACGAGACGCTGAAGCTCCAGAAGGCCCGAAGCCCCGCCCGGTCAACATACAGATTACGCCGCGTACGGAACGTCTAAGGACCGACAATGAAGGCAAGTCTCACCAATAATATCACCCAAATAATTAAAGTTTACCATTTCCTACAGCATAAGCTATGAGGGGGCATCACGTGGGTGGATGCCCGGACCCGCTGTAGAATGCTTTAAGATTGGGAGTGGAAGGATGGCCTCGCTATGAGGGTCCTAAGAGCCGCTCTGATCTCAGCTAAGGACCGGTTCATGGGAGAGTCTTTCTAGTGCCTAGTACAACCCCGCATGCCAAAAAGGCACAGCCTACGGGAGTGCCTATTTATGTGAGGCCTTGATTCACACCCCACCAGTTGAACTTAGTAACCCAGCCCAAGGAGCCGTCTGATTGGTGCAGAGTGCCGACCGACGAACTGGGTAGCGCCTGATGCCGAGTCGGGCACACACCAAGTCGGGAACGGGTATGCTGGAGACAGCCCCAGGCAGAGGACTGGGACTGGGCGACACGGGTCGACTAGGATACAGGGCCAGAGACCCTGAGGGCCGAGGGCCCTAATTAATGCGCGCACAGACCCGGGTCGACGTCCGCGAGGCGGATGATTAGTGGCCCCTGCTTAGCCCCCAGTACTACAAGCTTCTCAAATATACAATGAGCAATACAAAATGCTACAAGTTAGAGAAAAGGCAAACAAGATAGTTCATCATGTCACACGGGCATTGCCATCAAGAAGGTGAAGACATATATCCAATTGACAAAGCCATGAGCAAAGTGTGGATTTTATCAAAAATGTCACCACATGAGCAAAGTCCTAACCATGGATTGTTTAAGCAAAAGTGAACTACATCTCACCAAAATCATGAAAGGACAAGCATTCTTGACAAAAGATCATCGCAAACGCCCAAGTTCTACCTCATGTCATGTCAAAGCACGGAGCCATGTGTTCACTTCTCATGGGAGACTTCTCCGGCAAACAACATGCAACCGCTTAGCACCCATGTGTGCAAGTGTGTGCAATGGTGAAAGCATAGAGACATGAGCATAAGTTTCTGCAAATATTTCTTTTTCTCATCCTTTCTTCTTTCATGCATAGACATCTAATTTTTCAAATTTTTCAAGTTAAGCATGGTACATGAAGTGTCTTTGCGACAGAAAGAAGCTTATGCTCCTCCACAAGATAAAGCATGGGCTAAACATTTACAATGACAAAGGTCTTTGACCCAATTGAAAAGAATATCACACCCTAATATGATCTTAAGCCAGATATAGCCATTTCGGCTCAAACAAGACATGCAAAGGCATTTACTCATGGGTGAAGAAGTTTAAGTTCAGTTTGTCATTTTAGTTCAAAAAGAGACTATCTCAACAGAATATATATCAAAACCATCAAGAGCATAGCCATCCATACAAGCAATCCCTAGCCAGCCTGCCTAAACTCTAAAATGTAGCAAGTTGTACCAATCACTGCATATAGGAGAAGCTCATCCTAAGATATGATACAAAAGATAAAATCAAGATACAAAAGCAAGAAAAATATACATCAAGATACAAAGATGGTACAAAAGTATACATATGCTACAAGAGAAGCCTCCAAAACTCAGCTCAGAAAACCGCACACACACCAAGTTCTCCTCGCAAGCGGGTGAAGGTAACTTGGTCAAGTGGCTTAGTGAAAATGTCTGCAAGCTGGTTTTGGGTAGAAACGTGGGCAAGCTCAATATCTCCTTTCTCCACATGATCTCTCAGAAAGTGGTATCTCACTTCTATGTGTTTGGTTTTGGAATGGAGCACGGGATTTTTGGCTACGCTTATGGCACTGGTGCTATCACAAAGAAGTGGAACATGGGACATGTCTAAGCCAAAGTCTCTCAAGGTGTATGTGATCCAAAGCAACAGAGAACAACAGCTAGCAGCAGCAACATACTCGGCTTCAGTGGTGGATTGGGCTACACTAGACTGCTTGCGTGAAGACCAAGACACAAGAGACGAACCAAGAAACTGACACTGACCAGAAGTAGACTTGCGATCAACACGACATCCAGCAAAATCCGCATCAGAAAAACCATGAAGTGCAAGAGTGGAATCGGCAGAATACCAAAGACCCAGCTCAGGAGTAAACTTGAGATACCTGAAAATCCTCTTGACGGCCTGACGATGTGAAGTCCTCGGTGAAGCCTGAAAACGAGCGCACAGACACACGCTGAACTGTATGTCCGGCCTCGTCGCCGTCAAGTAGAGGAGGGAGCCGATCATGCTCCGGTACTCCTTCTGGTCCACTGGTTCTCCGTCCTCATCCGCATCCAAAGCTGTAGTCGTACTCATCGGCGTAGTCATCGGCTTGGAGTCGCTCATGTCGAATTTCTTGAGAATGTCCTTGGTGTACTTGCTCTGGTGCACGAATGTCCCATCCTTAGTTTGCTTGATCTGCAGCCCGAGAAAGAACTGCAACTCTCCCATCATCGACATCTCAAATTCCCTGCTCATATCATCTGCAAACTTGGCAACAAGATCATGAGAAGAGCCACCAAAAATGATATCATCCACGTAAATCTGAACGATTAAAAGATCATTGCCATTTCTCAGCAAGAAGAGCGTCTTATCAACCTTCCCCATCACAAACCCCTTGCTAAGCAAGAACCCTCTCAACCTGCCATACCACGCTCTGGGTGCTTGCTTTAGGCCATATAAAGCTCGGTGGAGTTTGAACACTCGGTGTGGGTATCTCCCACTCTCAAAACCCGGGGGCTGCCTCACATACACTTCTTCCTCGATCACCCCATTCAAGAAGGCACTCTTCACGTCCATTTGGTACATTTTGAACCCTTTAGCAACAGCAAATGCTAGAAGGATCCGAATTGCCTCCAAACGGGCAACAGGAGCAAATGTCTCATCATAATCTATACCCTCCTGCTGCGAAAACCCCTGAGCAACCAACCTCGCTTTGTTCCTCACAATCTCACCACTCTCATCCCTCTTGTTCTTGAACACCCACTTGGTTCCTATGGGATGGCAATTTGGAGGTGGTTCAACTAACTTCCACACCTGATTTCTCTCAAAGTTTTCTAGCTCTTCATGCATGGCATTGACCCAATCAGAATCAGATAAAGCGTGTCCAACATTTTTGGGCTCAAAAGACGCGACAAAAGCAGAATGAGCATAATGAGAGATGTTCTGTGACCTCGACCGTGTAGTGCGTTCATCTATGTTCCCGATGATCTTCGAAGGTGGATGATCCCTCTGTACCAGCCGGGGAGCTTCTCGCCTCGAGATTGCCTCCCCCTCAACATCAGCTTCCACTTGAACTCGATCTGGAGCGCGATTCGACAAAGGTGTAGCAGAGGGGCCATTGTCGAACGTCGTGGTAGTAGTGGAAGTAGAAGGTACACGATCTCCACACGGTGCCTGAATTTCCTCATCATCTTCATCATCACGCTGTTCTTCCTCAAAGATGGGCTGTCCCAAGTCATCATCACCTGCACACTCAAAAGCAGAAGAGCTACACGGAATGGTCTCGTCGAAGGTGACTTCGCAAGTCTCCATGATTTGGTTAGTTTCAAGATTGAGCACACGATATGCTCGAGAGTGATTAGCATAACCAAGAAAAATTCCATCCATCGAACGAGACTCAAACTTGTCCAAATTTCCTTTCTTCAAGATGAAACACTTGCAACCAAAAACCCGAAAGTGACTCACACGGGGAGAACGACCATGGAAAAGCTCATAGCAAGTTTTCTTCTTGAAAGCACGAAGGAAAATCCGATTCGAAACATAACAAGCTGTGTTCACCGCTTCTGCCCAATACTTCCTAGGAGTCCTATGCTCATCTAGCATCGTCCTAGCCATCTCACAAAGTGTTCTATTCTTTCTCTCAACAACACCATTCTGACAAGCAACATATGGCGAAGAGTATTGGTGTTCGAGACCAAGATCACGACAGAAGACATCAAAACGAGTGTTCTTAAATTCCGTACCATTGTCGCTACGTATAGCTCTCATGGCACCACCATTACTCTTGTTTTTCAACCTCAAAATCAGATCTCAAACAAAATCAAAAGTCTCATCCTTCGACGCCAGAAGGAACACCCAAGCATACCAAGAAAAGTCATCAACAACCACAAGAACATACCACTTCCCACCGACTGAACGAACACGAGCGGGGCCAACCAAGTCCATGTGCAAAAGCTCCCCTGGACGCTCAGTCATAACATCTGTCAAAGGTGGATGGGAAGCAGCAACCATTTTACCATGCCTACAGGGTGCACAAACCAAATCTTTCTCGAACTTGAGCTTGGGCAATCCTCGGATAAGGTCAAGAGCACTCAAGCGTGTGAGTAGATCAAAGCTCACATGACCCAATCTCCTATGCCACTTCCAAAGCTCAGAAGAAGTACCAGCGATCAAACATCGTGAAGGACCAAAAGATCGAGAAAAATCAGCACGAAAAATCTGTCCCTCAGGAATGATCATACACACAAGGTCACCTCGAGAATCAAGAATTTTCGAATCACCACGCTTAAAACGAACCTCATAACCCTCATCAAGAAGCTGAGAAACTGAGAGCAAATTGAAACCAAGATTCTTGACAAGAGCAACCCGCTTCAACATGAAAGTGTCGCTGACCTGAATAGCACCCTCGGACAACACTCTACCTCTACCCTTATCCCCGAAAGTGATGTACTGCCTGGACACCACCGGGGTGAGACTGGAGAACCACTTACCATTACCTGTCATATGTCTCGAGCAGCCAGAATCCATCAACCAAAAGTTCTCCAAGCATCCCACCTGCACAATCAGAACCGAGAACGAGAATGAGCGAATGACTCGACACTGGGGTTAGCACAAAACGAGTCAAACCAGTGTCGGGCCATCTGCTCAAAAGAAGGGTTCGCAAAATCAACTCTACCACGCGAAACCCTCTCGTCTCTCACCATCGGACCTCTAGCACCACGCGGGGGAAAACGTGGCCTAGACTCTCTCCTACCCTCAAAGCTACGGTCGAACCTCCCTGAACCAAATTGACCGCGAAATGGATGCCGCCTAGCAAACTCACGAACAGCTAAAACACCACGACTGGCAACCACAGGAACTGTGCGCACAAAGGCGTCGCCTCTCGACCAGGGTGAACAAGACACAGGCACACTACGAGAAGAGTAGTACCTGTCCCTATTCCCCACCTCCTTCTCTCTTCTCACCTCCCTCTTCTTCCTCCAACAGAACTCCTCAAGGTGTCCATCCCTTCCACAATGCTCACAATGGAAGCGGACTGGCTTTGGCTTTGGGGTTTCTCTCGGCTGTGCCCTCTCTCTCGGCTGGTAAACCCCACTCCTCACAAAGGTCACTCTCCTCTGAAAGTTCTCTGACTTAGGTGGAAACTTGGGAGGATCTGGAGTGGTGTCAAGCTTGTTTAGCAGGTGGTTTGGTTTGGGTGTAAAGGTGTTCTTGAGAATGGTTTTTGGTGGATCTGTGGGAATGTTTGTGGTGGAGCTCTCAGGATCTCTCTCTCTCTCACCACTGCTCTCACCAACCTTCTCAGAACCAAGACCACAACCATCAGCTATCTTAAAACTAGCAATCAACATCTTGAGCTGAGGCTCACGACCAAACAACCAACCCAAACACTGTCTCAGCTCATCATTCTCATCTTGCAATCGATTCACACACTGTTCTAGCTCAACATTCTTCAATGCAACAACATCACAAGCAGAACAGGAATTTGCAATAGGAGATTTTAAGTTGTGCTTCAAGTGAACTAATCATGGTGCGTGATTCAAGCAACTGAGCATGCAAAGCAGGACAAGAAGTACAAGCACCTAGCAAAGATGACCTAGACTTCAACTCAGCAAGCTCAACCCTAGCACCCTCTAGTTCATCCAAGCAAGTCATGTGTTTCTCCTTAAGCACAACCAAATCAGCAATATGCACATCACAGAACGAGCATTCTACCTCATCAGACACAAGAGGAGCATCTCGCTTCAACATAAAACTGTACCTCACCTGAATAGCACCCTCAGACAACACTCTACCTCTGCCCTTATCCCCGAAGGTGATGTACTGCCTGGACACCACCGGGGTGAGACTGGAGAACCACTTCCTATTACCTGTCATATGTCTCGAACAGCCGGAATCCATCAACCAAAAGTTCTCCAAGCCTCCCACCTGCACAGTCAAAAGCGAGAACGAGAATGAGCGAATGACTCGACACTGGGGTTAGCACAAAAAGAGTCAAACCAGTGTCGGGCCATCTGCTCAAAAGAAGGGTTAGCAAAATCAAGTCTACCACGTGAAACCCTCTCGTCTCTCACCATCGGACTGCTAGCACCACGCGGGGGAAAACGTGGCCTAGACTCTCTCCTAGACTCAAAACTACGGTCAAACCTCCCTGAACTAAACTGACCACGAGCAGGAGGCCGCCTAGCAAAACCACTACGAGCAGGAACACCACGACTACCCAACGAGGGAACTGTACGCACAAAAGCCTCTCCTCTAGGCAAGGGTGAACTAGACACAGGCACACTACGGGAAGAGTAGTACCTGTCCCTGTTCCCCATCTCCTTCTCTCGTCTCACCTCCCTCTTGTTCCTCCAGCAAAACTCCTCAAGGTGTCCATCCCTTCCACAACGCTCACAATGGAAGCGTACTGGCTTTGGCTTTAAGGTTTCTCTCGGCTCTCTCTTCTGGTAAACCCCACTCCTCACAAAGGCTACCCTCTTCTGGAAGTTGTTTGTCTTAGGGGGGAACTTGGGAGGATCAGGAGTGGTGTCAAACTTGTTCAACAGGTGGTTGGGTTTGGGTGTAAAGTTGTTTTTGAGAATGGCTTTCTGTGGGGTTGTGGGAATGTTTGTGGTGGAGTTTTCAGGTTCTCTTTCTTTCTCATCACTACTCTCACCTGCTTTCTCACAACCCAGACCACGACCATCAGCTCTCTTAAAATCAGCAATCAACATCTTAAGCTGAGGCTCGCGACCCGACAACCAACCCAAACACTGTCGCAACTCATCATTCTCATCTTACAAATGATCAACACATTGTTCTAGCTCAACATTCTTCAAAGCGACAACATCACAAGCAGAACAAGAATTTGCAATAGGAGATTTCAATTGAGCTTCAAGTGAACTAATCATGGTACGAGATTCAAGCAACTGAGCATGTAAAGAAGCACAAGAAGTACAAGCACCTAGCAAAGAAGGTCTAGACTTCAACTCAGCAATCTCAACCCTAGCATCTTCTATATCATCTAAGCATGTCATGTGTTTCTCCTTAAGAACAACCAGATCAGCAAGATGCACATCACAGAAAGGGCACTCAATCTCATCAGAAACAACAGGAGCATCTTTCAACACAGCAATCTCTGACTCAAGCTTAG